>JASAMZ010009096.1:0-14488 GCA_030248115.1 Linhomoeus sp. GSCO2_2 | reverse complement strand
CGTTATACCACGAAAAGTGAGTCGTTATACCACGCTTTGTGCCGTTATACCACAAACAGTGCCGTTATACCACGAGTGTCGTTATGCCACAGATTTGTGACGTTACACCACAAGGTTGTGACGTTATACCACACGACTGAGTCGTTATACCACTCGGTTGTGACGTTATACCACCAGCTGTGTCTTTATGCCACGCGCAGCGCGAGTCCGCCGCTCCTACTGGGTTTCTGGAACTTCTGCCGTAAGCCTGGAACGTTTACCGTACCGCAAACTTTTGCCGTAAAGTTGGGAACTTTTGCCGTCAGGGTGCGAACTTTTGCCGTACGGGCGGGAACTATTGCCTTCTGAGTGCGAACAATTGCCCAGAGCAGGTAACAGGTTGACTACCTAGACAATCAGAGACAATCAACCGTCTGAAGGCATGGTCTGAAGGATGACAAGCTGCTCAGATTCGTCAATCATTACTTCGAGAAGTTCTGGCTGGCCAACGACGATCGCGTGGCCCTCTTCACTCACTGGGAGCACAACAGGCCAAGAACCACCAACGACTGCGAAGGGAGCAACTGCGCGCCCTCTGCCTACTTCCGCTCCCGCCGACCCTCTCTCGGAATACGGCATGGACAGAGCGATACTCACATTTCTAGACTACACAAAATACAGAGTGTGAATTTCTGTATAGCGTTGCTCGTGTACTCTAGTTTTCACGGACACTGTACTGCGACTACGTTTCGTGGTGTACTGAGCCTTGTGGTATAACGGCACAGCCTTGTGGCATAACGGCACAGCCTTGTGGCATAACGACTCAGCCTTGTGGCATAACGACTCGGCCTTGTGGCATAACGGCACAAGCTCTGTGGGACACCATTTGTGGTATAACGTCTCAATCCGTGGTATAATGACCCTTGTGGTATAACGACACTGAATCCGACCAAGTCTTCTGCAATGGACTTCGGATACGGCATTCCAGGGGGATTTTAGCGACGATATCTGAAGCACACAACTACAAGATCCAGACCGCAGAATTCAATCGTTCACTGCAATTCGACATATTCGCAAAACATAGCGGTTTAGTACACGATTGGCGAAAACAATAGTACTTAAAATGTACCGCATAAAATTTGTCGCTGAATATATGCAAACACGCAATAAAACACAACAAATACTATGTAAGACGAACAATTAAGTCCTTCTTTACCTACGAATTCTAGATTCTATCCATTCTATAGTGAGATTATCGACATTTTCAATACCATACAACGACACGTCGCACGCTTTCAACGATTGGTCGAACGCCGTTCAACGCTGCGAGAGCACTACTTTCACCGCTAAACGAAGCTGCGTAATTCCGCGTCAAGAATGTCGAACATGTGGATTTTCTTCATGCGTATTCACTAAATTGAAAATTTTACGATATCGCATGAAAGAACACGTCGAGTACTTTCAAACGAGCTACGAAAGACCTCTCTTCACGAAAGAATTAGAGCCGCTTTCTATTGTCCGACATTTGGATTACTGCAAGTCGTAAATTCAAATTTCAAAGTCGCGCACCATAGGAGCTCGAATGTTCAGTGAGTACAAATCTATCGAAACAAAACAACATTGTCACTCTACGACGCAAGACGAGCATATTAGAGCAAATTTAGTGCTAACGGAGTCGAAAATGTCGCTTTTCGTCTTGCGTGTTTGCGTAATTAAGAAACTTTTTTATGCCAAGCGAAAGCGCACGTCGAGACCTTTCAGTTGACATATCGCACGCCGCTCTACGACGTAAGACCAGCGAGTAATAGCCGTTTTCAGTTTGAACCTTCGGGGTACTGTAGCGCGCGCAATTCAAACTTTTGAATTTCGAAGTCTCTTAGCGACATTACCAGTAAGTCGAGAGCTATCCATAAAGGCCAAGACCGCCTTCCTACGACTTTCCAACGCCGAGATCTGAGAGCGTGACGGACGGACGGACGAACGGACGCACGCACGCACGGACGATAAGCTCTCGTAGGGGTTCGCCCGGCTGAGGCCGGGCGAAAAAATGGTCAAGGGTGACCAATCATCGCCGAAAATTTGCCCGTAGGGATTATTCTGATGTAATAGGCCACGTGACGCACACCTACATACATATGTACACTACCTGAAAATGACTAAAATGCTCCATAACGGCGCCGTGGCCGTGGCTAGAGAAGGGGGGGGGGGGGGGGGGCGTGTAACTCAGCTGCTCAGGCGGCCGCACGTGTGCAGTCCCCCTTTTGTTGCAGGCGGCCAGTCGTCAATAACACCTGCGCCGAGCAGTGGCGGAAGCAGTCGAACCCAGTTGCAGCCTGGGCAGACGCGCTCAATCCGTTTGAAACCGATTCTGGAGAGGTGTCAGGAATATTGGCACCTGTTCCCTGCGCTGTTCAGAGACAGGATCACGAAAGAAAAGGACGCTCCAAAGAGAGCGGCCGCCATGGACATTTGGCGCGAGTGGGTATTCTTGCAAAGCTCTGGCTGGCACGCTTACTGTACACATACACAAACTGTGCCACATTCACCACATTGGCACATTCAAGGAGCGCGAGCTGCTTCTGCAGCCCGAGGCGACGCAGGAAGCCTCAACGTCCGCGCCATCGGCCGCCGCCAGCACTCGACTGAGTTTCAAACTCTCGGTAGCAGAGTTCCTCAGCCAAGAGGAGCAAGGTACCTACTGTACATATACGTAGTAGGCAGAAGCTCTGTTTCTTTTGATAGACAAGCGTGGCAGTGGCTGTCGGCAGCGGACTCCCCCCCCCCCCCCCCCCCCCTAAATTCCCCCTCGCAAGAAGAAAATTTGTGTGGTACGGCACGTTGAGAGTGAATAATTGTCGCCGGCGCTATTCTAAGGTG
The DNA here is from genome assembly GCA_030248115.1 of Linhomoeus sp. GSCO2_2. Classification (NCBI taxonomy): domain Eukaryota; kingdom Metazoa; phylum Nematoda; class Chromadorea; order Monhysterida; family Linhomoeidae; genus Linhomoeus; species Linhomoeus sp. GSCO2_2. Next base: position 11,632 of record JASAMZ010009096.1, on the reverse strand, counting down.
TGTGTGTGTGCACGTGGGGCACGTGTGCAGCACCCCCCCCCCCCCCCCCCCCTCCGGTTGTTGCAGGTGGCCAGTCGACGAATCCGCTGCGCCCATCGGTGACGCAAAAGGTCGCACTCAGCTGTTCCCGGGGTATACGCCAAGGGGAAGAACGCCCCAAAGAGAGCGGCCGCCAAGGAAATCTGGCGAGAGTGGGTCTGGCAAAGCTTTGGCGCGCGCGCGCACACACACACACACGCACGCACGCACGCACGCACGCACGCACGCACGCACGCACGCACGCACGCACGCACGCACGCACGCACGCACGCACGCACGCACGCACGCACGCACGCACGCACGCACGCACGCACGCACGCACGCACGCACGCACGCACGCACGCACGCACGCACGCACGCACGCACGCACGCACGCACGCACGCACGCACGCACGCACGCACGCACGCACGCACGCACGCACGCACGCACGCACGCACACACACACACACACACACACACACACACACACACACACACACACACACACACACACACACACACACACACACACACACTTGTAAGCATACACATACACAAACTGTGCCATGCCACATTCATCACACTTGCACATGCAAGTGAACAAACTGGCTGGCTGACACGCTTCTCTGCACGGTGCCCATTCATTGCAGCCACCTGCAAAACTTTGCCGAGGACGAGCGCCGATTTCTGGACCGCGAGCTGCTGCTGGAACCCGAGACGATGCAGGAAGCGTCAGCGTCGACTGTGTCGGTCGCCGCCAGCGCTCGAATGGGCTTCAAGCTATCCGTCGCAGAGTTTCTCAGCCAAGAGGAACAAGGTACACCACACCTATACGTAAGCAGAAGCTCTGTTTCTTTGGGTAGACAAGCGTGGCAGTGGCCGTCAGCAGCGCATCCGTCTAGTAGGGCTGTGGAATGGTGAAAGAGTAGGTCGGCCGAGGCCAGAGAAAAGCCAAGAGGAATGAGGCAACCGAAGAAGAACAACCAGCCTCTGAAGCGGAGGAAGAGAAACCCAAAGCACCAAAACACGAAGAAAGGGAACTCCAAGGACAAGGGCGACTCCACTGGAGGAAGCGAGGAGACGGACGGCGGCTCCAGCAGTGACGTACGTATTTGCATTTTCACGGCTCATCTCTACGACGCATATCGTCACTGTAAATGCGTTCTGGGAATGCGACATGAACTGTAATCTACACTACGTCTAGTCGTTTACGGTCGTGTTTTACCACGACAAGCTCCGTATACCCTGAATCCTCCAGTAACTATGTACATTGAATAAGCGCCCCTCCTGCGGAGCAGCGCATGCCGACGAAAGTGGGAAAGAGGCGCCTATTGGAGGATTTACGGAAAGTGGGTGATCTGACGTGTTGTAACAGCTCAGTCTCTCTGTGGCAGAGGTATTCTCCCCCTTAATCGCCGGTTGTGTGTCTGTCTGTCTGTCTGTCTGCGTGTCGTACACAATCACCCCGCCAGACTGGCTCGGCGGACCGATCCCAGCTATGGGGCGCTGCCCTGGGCCTGGGCCGGAGGCGTGCCGAAACTGGTCCGTTACGCGAGAAAGCCTACTGTAGCCGAGAAAATTCGACTTTTTGAATTTCTGAGACGACAGTGGAGCACGACTGGAAAGGCGGGCGAAGCGATTGGTATGCCAGCTGTGTAGGGTAGGCAATGTGCAACTCCTTAGGCCTAGCCACGCCACGCGTAGGCATACTGTAAGTGAGAAATTTCAAATTTTTGAATTTTACCATAGACTGTGGAGGCCGCATGGAAGGTGATGCATGGAAGGCAATATGACAGCATGAGAGGGTAGCAATTGCGCAACAGTTTAGCACGTTGCGCAAAAAATCCGCAAATGATAACTTTTGCATCAACAAAAGTTTCTTCCCAGCACGGGAATCGAACCAAGCAGATATTGTCACACAGTGAAGGGCGGCGGCTGTCGAGCGAGGCGCGCAGCGCCGAGCGAGACGAAAAGCCTGGAGCGGGCGAGCGAAGCGAGCCCGCGCAGGGCTTTTCTCCGCGCGCGCCGAAGGCGCGCGCCCAGGCCACTAGTTGCGAATGTAAATGCTCTCCACCAGTGAGTCACAGATCGCCGAGCCGGCGTCTGTATTCTGTAAGATCTCCAAATTGAAATCTCTCTATGCTAAATCAGAGGCACAATGACATTCTACTCTTCCGCTGTTCTTTCTCACAGTAGGTGGACTGCGGTTGCGGGGGGCCGTCCCTCTACCGAGCGCTGCAGTAGCGTCAGAGAATGACGGCCGAAGTTGGCGCCGAGATCGGCCGAATTCTGAAGGAGAGAGGTAGACACGTACGCTAGTGCAGTTCACAGAACATATAGCATGCAACCATAAGTGCGATGTTTCGCGAGGCTAGGGATTCAGTGTCGTTATGCCACAAGGGTCATTATACCACGGATTGAGACGTTATACCACAGAGTCCCACAGAGCTTGAGTCGTTATGCCACAAGGGTATAAGCTGTTTGTGGTATAACGGCACAAAGCATGGTATAACGACTTACTTTTCGCGGTATAACGTCACATTACCAGGCTAGGGGCCGTGGGGGGGGGATTAGGTCGGGTTTGGAGGGGGGGGGGGGGCAGATGTAGCAAGAACAAGAATCGCGTTTTTTGAGCTCCCCAAAAACAGCCAAAGGTGACAAATCCGCCGAAAACTTGCCAGAAAGGATTATCGGGTTGAGCGCGTCAGCGCTCAACCCAATTTGTTCGTCCGGGGGCCAGTGCGCCCCCGGGGACTAGGGGTTAGTACTACGTCATATAGGTATACTTAACCGATCGGGCTGAAATTTTCACCATAGTTGTTCATAGTAACAAGAAGTATTGTGCTAAAATTTCAGCCAGATCGGTCAAGTGGTTCCCGAGATATTAAATGAAAACTGTCGAAAAATTCCCCGATCTTCGTCTGATCGCAAGGTTTTCGGCCTCGTTCTCGCGAACGGTACTAGCTAGGGCAATGGTTTGTGGCGCGTTAGAACCGCCCACTAACCGCATTTATTATGTTAAAAAATCACAGAGATCGGTTAAGTATTGCGGTCGTAGGCCCCGATCAAAAAAATGGCCGAAATTTTGGCTAAGTCCCACTCAAGACGGCCGAGCTCTGCTGGTGCATGCTGGGGCGCCAATCGAAGTGATCCGGTCTAGACCACCATAGGGTAAATAAATGTGTAAAACATTTCATCTTCCTAGGTTGTTTGGTTCTTGAGATATGGATGCCCAAAAGTTGAAACCGGTACGTCCGCGGATCTCAGCTCACTTACGCCGAGCTCTAATGGTGCAGGCTGCGGCGCCAATCAAAGTGATCCGATCTAGCCTACCATAGGGTGAACAAATGTGTAAAACATTTCATCTTCCTAGGTTGTTTGGTTCTCGAGATATGGATGCCCAAAGGTTGGAACCAGTACAGTATGACATTATGACGAAGCCGTAAAATTTGTATAGTCGATGTCGAAATGAACTGTAGAGTGGTGATATGTATTGGAGGTGTTGAGAGTGGACTCTAGAAGGGTGGTGGGTGACGGAACGGCATTATGCCAAAATCGTAAATTTGTATAGTCAATGTCAAAATGAACTGTAGAGTGGTGATATGTATTGGAGGTGTTGAGAGTGGACTCTAGAAGGGTGGTGGGTGACGGAACGACATTATGACGAAATCGTAAATTCGTATAGTCAATGCCGAAATGAACTGTAGAGTGGTGATATGTATTGGAGGTGTTGAGAGTGGACTCTAGAAGGGTGGTGGGTGACGGAACGGCATTATGACGAAATCGTAAATTCGTATAGTCAATGTCGAAATGAACTGTAGAGTGGTGATATGTATTGGAGGTGTTGTGGGTGGACTCCAGAAGGGTGGTGGATGACAGAATGACGTTATGACGAAATCGTAATTCGTATAGTCGTATTGCTGTCTGTGCATCCAACCTCCTGAGGCCAGAACTGTCTGTGCATCCAACCTCCTGTGGCCAGGCCTGTCTGTGCATCCAACCTCCGGTGGCCAGACCTGTCTGTGCATCCAACCTCCTGAGACCAGATCTGTCTGTGCATCCAACCTCCTGTGGCCAGACCTGTCTGTGCGTGCATCCAACCTCCTGTGGCCAGACCTGTCCGTGTCCCCACACCTACAACAGCAATCCTTTCAAAGCAGACCTGTCTATGTCACCTCTCAGCAAACCTGCTCCATGCCCCCCCCCCCCTGAAGGTGTCCACTCTGTGGACATGGACAGGGTGTGTATTTCAGGAAAGTTCCCCCCTGCTGGGGGGTAAGGACAGGTGAATTTGTTCGTCCTTATGAAGACTGATGATGAACAGGCTGTGTATGTCAGATGACTTCGGGCCCTCTACGACACGGACAAATTCAGCGTGCTCTGTGTATGGGTGCCCTGCCCAACTCTCACTAAATCATGAGTCTCTGTGTTTGTCGTTTGTGTACTTACTGCAAGCAAATCGCTTACCCAGCAGTAGTGCAGCAGAATGTGCATTTACCAACGTTAATACCTCCAGAAGCTCTGTTAGCAGGTGAAGCCATCTACTTGCGTGCATGGCTGAGCGGTCAAAGTGGGAGTTAGCCATGGGGTCTGTCACCCTTGCGTACGTTGCACTGAGTGCGGACATTGTGTTGTGTGAGATGCGGTGGCAGGCACTGAAGCCACACACGTGTGTTGATAGTGGTAGAGTGCGTTTGCCGCATGTACGTTGTGCGTACGTGACAAGCTTCGTGCGCGTGAACAGAGCACGCTGAATTTGTCCGTGTAGTAGAGGGCCCGAAGTCATCTGAGATACACAGCCTGTTCATCATCAGTCTTCATAAGGACGAACAAATTCACCTGTCCTTACCCCCCAGCAGGGGGGAACTTTCCTGAAATTCTGATGTAATAGAACACGTGACGCACACCTATGTAGCTGAAAATGACTGGAATGCTCAACAAGCTGTTTTAAAAAAGTTGAGTTGTTTTATTAATACAGAGTGGTTTGTGAGTGTTTCAAAGTGGAAGAGTAAAAGAGTGGATACTTTTGTAAAGTATTTCGAAGCCTTTCCGATATGACGCGCGCCCGCCCGGAGTCCACTATTCATGAGCTACTTCTGACACGCTCCTTTCTGAGGGGTTCTTGCAGGGCAACATTGGGATCGCCCGGGATTATTTTTTGAGCAAGACACGCCTTTCTGAGCGGTTGTTGCAGGGCAACATTGGGATCGCCCGGGATTAATTTTTTTAGCAGACAAAGTTGTTCGTAAGACAAAGGTTTAAAACCTTTGTCTTACGAACAACTTTGTCTGCTAAAAAAATTAATCCCGGGCGATCCCAATGTTGCCCTGCAACAACCGCTCAGAAAGGCGTGTCTTGCTCAAAAAATAATCCCGGGCGATCCCAATGTTGCCCTGCAAGAACCCCTCAGAAAGGAGCGTGTCAGAAGTAGCTCATGAATAGTGGACTCCGGGCGGGCGCGCGTCATATCGGAAAGGCTTCGAAATACTTTACAAAAGTATCCACTCTTTTACTCTTCCACTTTGAAACACTCACAAACCACTCTGTATTAATAAAACAACTCAACTTTTTTAAAACAGCTTGTTGAGCATTCTAGTCATTTTCAGCTACATAGGTGTGCGTCACGTGTTCTATTACATCAGAATTTCAGGAAAGTTCCCCCCTGCTGGGGGGTAAGGACAGGTGAATTTGTTCGTCCTTGTGAAGACTGATGATGAACAGGCTGTGTATCTCAGATGACTTCGGGCCCTCTACTACACGGACAAATTCAGCGTGCTCTGTTCACGCGCACGAAGCTTGTCACGTACGCACAAAAGTATTTCTTTAGGAATGACCATTCAACAACTGCCTCAACGTAAGCTTTCACGGTCGAACGAATGCCGCTCTACAACGTAAGACGAGCGAGTTAGGGCCGATTTCCTGTTTGAACCTTTGGGTTACTGTAGCTCGCGAAATTCAAACCTTCGAATATCGACTTCTCTTAACGGAATGATCAGTGTGCCGAAACCTATTCAACAAACTCAAGACCGTCTCTCTACGACCGAAGACGAGCGAGTTAGAGAAGTTTCGCGTTTTGAACTTTTGGGTTACTGTAGCTCGCGATATTCAAACTTTTGAGTTTCGACCAATAGAAGAACAAATGATCAGTGAGTCAAGAGCTATCCAGCAACTCAAGATCGTCTCTCTACGGCGCACGCTGAGCGGGTTAGAGCGATTTCTATGCTAAAAACGCGAGAATGTCGCTTTTCGTGGTGCGTGTTTGCGTAATTAACAAAATTTCTACGCCAAGTGAAATAGCACGTCGAGACCTTTTAGTTGACCTATCGCACGCCGCCCTACAACGTAAGACGAGCGTGTTAGAGCCGTTTTGCGTTTTGGACCTTCGTGATACTGTAGCGCGCGCAATTCAAACTTTTGAATTTCGACTCCTCTTAACGGAATTATCAGCGTATCGAAACCTATTCAACGAACTCAAGATCGTCTCTCTATGACGGAAGACGAGAGAGTTAGATAAGTTTTGCGTTTTAAACCTTTGAATTACTGTAGCTCCCGAAATTCAAACTTTTGAGTTTCGACCAATGGAAGAACAAATGATCAGTGAGTCGAGAGCTATCCAACCAACCCAAGATCGTCTCCGTACGACGCACGCTGAGCGAGTTAGAGCGATTTCTGCGTTAAAAACGCGAGAATGTCGCTTTTCGTGTTGCGTGTTTGCGTAATTAAGAAAACTTTTGTACCAAGCGAAAGCGCACGCCGAGACCTTTTAGTTGACCTGTCGCACGCCGCTCTACGACGTAAGACAAGCAAGTTAGAGCAGTTTTCCGTTTTGGCCTTCGGGTTACTGTAGCGCGCGTAATTCAAACTTTTGAATTTCGAAGTCTCTTAGCGACATTACCAGTAAGTCGAGACCTATCCATAAAGTCCAAGATCGCCTTCCTACGACTTTCCAACGCTGAGATCTAAGAGCGTAACGCACGAACGAACGCACGCACGATAAGCTCTCGTAGGGGTTCGCCCGGCTGAGGCCGGGCGAAACAAGCTGTGTGTGTAAAAAGTTCAACTTATACTTTGTGTCTGTCAAATTTTGGTGAACAGTATAGTGAACTTTGTACACATCGTTAGTCGCATCTGGAGAAAGTGTCTTGAGAATGTGTACCTTAATGCCAAGTGCACCTATCCCCACGATACGGTTGTCTGTACAGCTGATCTGAAGCTCAGTGATATCGCCGCGTTCGCTATATGTTATCGGCATGATACGACGCCGTTTATCTGATGCTTCCTACCTGTGTGAAAACGTCACATCCAACAAAAAAACTTGCCAAAAGTTTGGTGCGAGCGAATTCCTGTTTTCAGCGTACGCATTTCTGTTTCCGAGTGCAGATTCATCAGTAGACAGCTGTTCTGGCCATCAGCCGAAAAACTTGATTTTGAGATTTCATAAATTTTAATTCCAAATATTTCGAAATTGGAATTTATCAAAGCTGTAATACTATGTCACAAATTCTTATTGGCATACGGCCTTACCATTTCTGCGTTCAAATTCGTCAAAAAAAACGACGTTCTATTTTGTTGATTTATGGAATTTTGAAAATAATCACGTATTTCTATTACATTCCACATTTGCAAAAAATTTCTCTTGCGTTACAAATTATCCGCAGTCTATACTCTTTCCATTTCTGAAGATATTTCGCCGCTATATCATCAGGTGAAAAAGTCGATTTTCAACATTTTCATATTTTGATTGCAAATATCTCGAAATTGCAATTTTTTAAAACTTCAAAACTATGTCACAAATTCTTATCCGCATACGACCTTTCCATTTCTGCATTCACATTCGTCATTAAATGACTTTGTATTTTAGTCAATTAATGCAATTTTGACAAATAATCGCGTATTTCTATTAAATTCCACATCTGCAAAAAATTTCTTTTGTGTTACAAATTATCCGCGGTCCATGCTCCTTCCATTTCTGAAGAAATTTCGCAGCTAGCGCCTCAGACAAAAAAGTCGATTTTCGACATTTTCGAATTCTAATTGCGAGTATCTCGAAAATGCGAAATTAGCAACAGAAACGGACATCGGATCCGTACTCAGCGACCTCGAGTCTACTTGACCACATATGTCACACATTTTACTTCGGTGCCACGGAAACACAGACACACAGACACACACACAGACATTGTCAACCGTATATATACACCTCGCCGCGCTGAGGCGTCGACTGTGTCGGCCGCCGCCAGCGCTCGAATGGGCTTCAAGCTATCCGTCGCAGAGTTTCTCAGACAAGAGGAACAAGGTACATGTAAGCAGAAGCTCTGTAGTCTGTTTCTTCGGATAGACAAGCGTGGCAGGAGGAGTTCAGTGGTAGAATGCTCGCCTGCCACGTGGGCGGCCCGGGTTCGATTCCCGGTCAACGCACCACCTGTAGGAGGCTAAGTTGACAGCCCAACCCGGGGTATGCGATACCTGTTGAAACACCTCTTAAGAGCGTAAGGTTGTCTAGTGACTTGAAGCACCAGAACACGACTCGAGGCCTCACAATCAGGCGCTATGTAGGCACTAAGTCTTTCGTCGACTATAAGCCACTAAGCTAACCAGACAATAGACGACGGGCTACTTATACAGACACGAACTATGTAAGTTATGCATGGAATCCCTAATGGTGCCATGCTTACAGTAGGGCTGTGGGGGTTGTTAGACGTTCCCCCTCCCCCCCCCCTCCCCAATTTCTCCTCTCAAGAAACGGGTGGCCGTTGATTGTAACCCAATTCTTCCATCTCCTGTACGGGGGAATTGAAGCATGCTTGAAGGCCTTTCGGCTGAAGTTCACCGCGCGAGAAGAGTTTCAAGCGAAACGGGCGACGTCACCGTTATCATGACCTCAAGTTTGACGTCGTGTATTTTCTATATCACGTGACCTACAGTGCGTACTAATAATCAACACACACAAAGTCTTTTCGATAACAAGACTGTAGCCAGTTTGTTAACATTTTTTCCAAAATTAAACGCTACGAAAACGCCATTGTGAAGCATACACGCTTTGTGACTTCGACCAGCTGGGGACGAGAGCATCTCGGGGGAGCCGGAGCCGTGGAAGGAGCAGAAGAAGTCGGCCTCTACTGAGGGAGACGTGCTCTACACGTGCAACTGCCGGCGTCTCTGACCAGTCGACCAGCAAAGTGGAGATAGCAATCAATCAACGATGGAGGCATCAGGCTGACGTCGAGTCTGACGAAGGCTTCGGCTTCCAGCGCCGCTTTGACCGACTCTGAGAGCGTTGTGTTGTAGCTAGAGGGTGTTCGCGCAGTTGTGTTGACGCCTCTCGTTGTGTGTTGCTTTGGATCGCTCTCGGACGCGTAAAGATTGCGGTATCGGATGTCAAAAGTGGCCGTGACAACAAGTCAAACAAGTGACCGTGAACGCTATACATTGAAACAGTGACAACGCTAACTGTAAGGTGCAGTGGAATGAGTCGAAACGCCGGCACATTGAGCGAGAAGGTGGCGCGCCTGACATGGGGCAACTTCCTCGTCGTATATTAAAAGTAGTGCAATACACGCCCCTTGTTCGTAGTTTGCCACTAAGGGCAGTTGTGGTCACTTGTCAGAAAGTTTTAGGTACTTCACTGCTTGCCAACGCCGAGATATAAGCCGCGTCAATGGCCGCCATTTGCTGTCTCGCAGACAATGCACATACTTTCGATGATAAAACACGCATTGTATGACTCTCCAACGCACATCCTGCTCTTTGCCGAAGGAGGGGCGACAGTGTTAATTAACGCCTAACGGTGTCCGCGATACACGTGTATAAACGCTCTGAGAATTCTTTCGTATTCCCCCGCGCAAGGGTTCCTGGCCGGGCTTCAGAAACGCACGGGCGAAGGATTCACCGTTTTAGCAACAAGTGAGACGCAGTGCACCTCTTTGCGGAGTACCTTTCTGAAGCCTGCTAGATAGAACGCTGTGATCCATCGACACCGTATTAGTAGCACTTCATCGGCCGCACAAGAGCTCTTCGTTTCGACTCAACGAACGTTGACTTGGTCAGTTCTCGGTTCTGAGTGCGCCAGAAATGGTCGAAGAGTCTGCGTTCACCCGCTTCTCCCTTTTGGACTACAAGACCCCTCGATCGGCGATGACGTCTAACGACAGCACTGCTCCAACGGCGATGCTGAACAGAAGCGACGTCTATTTGTGGCCCTTCGCGACCGGCTTCGTCGTGATCAGTTGCTGGGGTCTTTTTGGCAATGCCAGCGTAGTGGCAGCCGTCTGGCGCTCGGACAAGCTGCGCATCCCCTGCGCCTATCTAATGGCAGCCTTGGCGGTCACGGACGGTCTCAACAACCTCTACGCTGTACAGGCAAGAAGTGCATGCATATTGTGTGGTCAACTATCGTGTCTACTGTACCATTTCGGTCTTTCAATCTTCTCAGATGGCGGCGATGGCTGTGTGGCCCAGGTTCAACTGGATGCCGAACAGGGACTGTTACCTGGCCTCCACGCCAGGACTCTGGTTTCTGGGAGTGGAAAACGCCCTCGTCTGGATCGTCGGAATAGACAGGTATTGTATCTGCGGCGGCCTGTCCTGTCCTAAACATAGCCGTGCAGTCGACTCCAGCAAAGCGATGCACTTGCAAGCGACGGAGTTCAGCTAATCTCTAGACCAGGTCACATAATTAATTGAAGAGAGCGAATCTTCCAGGTGTCTTGTGCTGAAGCTGCGCAAGAGGTACAACCAGTGGAGTCCCATCGTCTACACGCTGAGCATGCTGCTTGCGGCCGTCCTGTATTCATCCGCTCTATTGGCGGCGGGGTATGGTGTTTCGCTACCGTAGTTGCACATAGGCCTAGGCGGATGGGTCATCCCAGTTCAGGCTGATGGGAACTTCAGAGGAAGTGCGGGTGTTCGTTTGTCTGGTACCGACCGCCTACAGAGGAACGGGTTTGCTCATCTGGGCGACTGCGGGCAACGCTCTCTGCCTGCTGGTGTTGGCTACTTACGGATATGCGCTCTTCTTGGCCAAAGGTTTGAACTTGAGGAGAGTTTGCTGTGCACAGGATAATTACGCTTCATTGTTCTATACATTGTTCAGCTAGTGGGAAGGAGACAGGGGCCGTGACCAACGACGCGGAGGCCAAGAGGAACCGCCGCCTGGTGACCAGTCTGGCTATCGTAGGCGCCGTCTACTCCACTACATGGCACGCCGACTTTGTTGTTACAAATAGAATTTGTTGTCTCGAATAGAACAGGTAGACGCTACGGCAACAAGAATATCAGCTGCATATTAGACTGACTTCCACTCAAACTAAAGCTGATCTTAGCACCTAGGTAAGCCTGTGGTCTCAGTACATAAATCAGTGAACTTTCCTGTAGTCAGCAGTTTTGTGTACACAAGAGCACAAACGTTTGTCTTTCATTCCAGGACACTGACCATGGTGATCGCGGGTCTGGTCCAGTATCTTGAGTTGGCGCCCCTCTGGCGCGTCCACATCACCCTCTACTTGGGCTGGCTGGCGGGTATCAGTTTCGGCTGCAATGCCTACGTCTACATGTGGAGAAGCGGCGTCTGGCGAAAAGCCATTCTGGACAAGGCGAGTGGTGTGGCGACTCGTG
>JASAMZ010009095.1:0-87736 GCA_030248115.1 Linhomoeus sp. GSCO2_2 | reverse complement strand
ACGTACCTACGACGAAATCGCATGCTACCGTACCCCAAGTGCAGAATTTCAGTTCCGGGAGTCCATGGGAAACTAGGGATGTTGTATGTTGATTCTGGGGTATTCTGGGATGTAGATCACGAATTCGGCATTGCTTTTGCGATTGGGGGTGTCAGGAGGCCACAACAGCAGAGGAGTCACCAGTGGCGGGCCCAGGATTTTCGAATGGGGGGGGCGCCACTTCAGAAAATTTTCGACTATTTTTCCATTGCGCCGCAGGCGCAAATTTTTGCGTTTTTTAACCGTTTTACTGCAAAATCTGCCTTTAAAATGACTGTTTTGGTTTATCAAGAGCGAAAATTTTGCCCAAAAATAGCGCCGCAGGCGAAAATTTTGCGATTTTTGGGCAAAAATGTACCAAAATTCGTCAAAAATAAGCGCCGCAGGCGAAATTTTGCCGATTTTGAAGCTAAATATAGGAAATTTTACTTAAAATTGCGCCGCAGGCGAAAATTTTTGCATATACGCACCTTTACTAAGGAAAATTTTTCCCTAAGGTCGGGCCCAATGGGGGGGGGCGCCCCCCCCCCCCCCCCCCCTGGGCCCGCTAGTGGGAGTCACCGTGCGTAGGAGTTCAAATTTGTGGAGTATACTGCGTCCCCCGGACGACTTGCCTGGTCTACTTTTATGCAATTCTTTACGTCAACCAATTCAAACGACTTCCACACTCACTGGCGGCCCAAAGTTTGACGGCTCGCAGAGTGAGCCTAAATGTCTCGGGGTCGGGCACCTGCCGCAGAATCTCGTCTGCTACTCGGGCGCCTGCAACACACACCACACCATCCAGCAGTCGATACTTGGAGAAATCTGCGGCGATACTACATATAGCGCAGCCGACTCTATATCACAGGTTCGCACCTGCGGCCACATACGTACGTGCTTCCAAGACGCAATCAACACTACCATAGTCACAATACACGCACCGCTCAGACTTCGAAAGCACTTCTCGTCCACGCCCTTCAGCACGGCGTCTTCTGCCAAGGTCTCGTCGGGGGCGACCGTTCGCGCCGACAGTCGTGCAAAGACCAAGTCCATCTATAAGCAAAGCACTCCCTCGCAAAGCTTTCGGATGTGCTCTCTTTCCCATCCGAGCGACCGACCTTGACTCCGCCGTAGTCGAGTTTGACAAGTGGGACGACGGCGTCTCTGACCACCTGCAGCAGCTTGACTGGCGCCTGCTCCCTCAGCAACTCCACGAAGGAAGAGAAGAAGTCTTCGCGAGACACGTCCACCGGCGCCGCACACAGCACGTCCAGGTCCCCGTCTAAGCAGCGATATACAAGACTCGTCCTTTCTTCGCTTTCAACTTGTCGTCCCAAAAGACGACGCTCGACACCTTTCATGCGCACTCCAAGTCGGTAGGACCCGAAGGGGAATAACTTGCAGCCAATTCGCGCTTTCTCCTCCTCTTGGGGCAACTGAAGACGAAGTACCAGCCAAGATAATCGAATCTTTTTCGCAGAAAAGAATGACGATGCAACCTTCTTCCTTTGGAGAACTTGCTGAGTGGTCAACTTCAGTTGGACCAATTGTTCGACCCACTGACTGAAGAGACTCTCGACTTTCCGCAGGGCCTCCCGTCGCGTCTGGGACTCCGTCTCCGTCTCGAAGACAGCGCCGTTCCGTTGGAGGCACTCCACCAACTCCTCCGTCAATCTCCCGTCCATCTCGTCGGGACGACGGAGCGAAATCGGCTTGGTCACACCCGGGAAGAAACCTACATGTGGTACATCACGCGGCCAAACGGATCCATGCCAGTGTTTTCGAGACAAAGACCGTGGCAAAAAGTTGTACTGGGTCTCGAGAACGAATCGACGCTACTTCCTCTCTCAGCTCTCTCCAAGGAGCAGCAGCCTGGCTCATTCATCCTTTTCGACTTCCTTCTATTTTCAACTTGGAATCAGCGGGTACATTGGAATTCCCGCTTTGTTTATCGTCCCATTTGCGTCTACGATTCAGCCAAGTGAGAAACTCAACCGTACAGCCAGCAACGTCAAACGATATTCAAAAATATTTTCTTACAGTAAACAAACCTCAAGTTTTCAAACTACTACGTTGCTATTGTCATAAGCAGTTCGTATTTAAAACTTACTGCATCTGGCAGTTCAAACAACCACAACATATATATATAGTGAGTGCGAAATTGGGAGCTATGATTTTCTCAGTTGCTGTCGCCAGACGCATCTTCAAGCTTCAACACATCAGCGATGCCAGTGTCACAAAGCAGAAGTCGTGAGCATGTGAAATGGACGTACTGGGTTTCAAAGAAATCTTGCTTACTCACAGATTCACAGATCTAGATACAGAAGCTCTACAGTCTACTGTATGATGTACGGACAAACTGAGCTTTCGGTCGCTTCGCACTTAACGCAGAATGGAGTCGTGTTTCTGCGGTGTGCGCACACCTTCCTTCTACTCTACATTCCGCCTGCTAACAACGGTGCGAAAAGGTGTGGCAAAAAGAATGCGCCACCGCCAGTGTGCCAACACCAGCAGTCCTGTCACAGCGTTGGCCACTTGTTCTTTTGATGAATTTTTGGCACTCCTCCCCTCCAAAAGGGAGGAGTGCTATAGTATAGTGACTAGGGTCTATAGCCCGTGGATGACGCATTGCAGCTTCAGCGATGTCGCGCAGCTGACGCGCTGCAGCTTCAGAGGACCGATGTCGCGTAGCTGACGCGCTGCAGCTTCAGAGGACCGATGTCGCGCAGCTGACGTGCTGCAGCTTCAGAGATCGATGTCGCGCAGCTGACGCGCTGCAGCTTCAGAGACCGATGTCGCGCAGCTGACGCGCTGCAGCTTCAGACACCGATGTCGCGCAGCTGATGCTGCAGCTTCAGGGACCGAAGTGGCGCAGCTGACGCGGTGCAGCTTCAGAGACCGATGTCACGCAGCTGACGTGCTGCGGCCTCTGACAATGGTTCGGGATTGCTGGTCGCGTCAAAGGTTGGAGATCGCCGGTCCCGATGCCGCTTTGCGCCGACTGCGCCTGTCTTCGTAATCAGCAAAGAGACCGCACGTGACAGTGGCAGCTGACAAACCGACTTTTTGCGCTTCGCCTGTGCCCGTGACTCGTGCTCCGTTCTTGGTCAGAAGACAAACCGACGTTTTGCGCTTCGTCTGTGCCCGTGACTCGTGCTCCGTTCTTGGTCAGAAGACAAACCGACGTTATGCGCTTCGCCTGTGCCCGTGCGTGACGGGGGTTTGCCTCTGGGCCTTCTGGGGGTGCGGGGGCGTCGGGGAGCTGTCCTCTTCTGTGTTTTCTCGTGACTCGTGCGCCGTTCTTGGTCAGAAGACGAAACCCCGTGTTGACGCTGCTTTGACAGTGTGTAAAGCATATTGTTATCACGTTGGGTCTCACAGCGAACCGCAAAAGCTGTTCCGAAGCAACGGAAAGCGTGTGGAGAGCGCGTGGAGACCAACTTGTGATCTTACTGTATACGGCGCAAATTCAAACCGCGCACGATGTACTGCGCACCGGGTATTTTCGGAATTTCGACCGAATTTAGGCGGCGGCCGAAGACCAAACCGAAACTGGGCGCTTCGCCGCCGGAAGGCGGTTCTTTTCGGCCCGGGATCGCCGGGATCCGTGCCCGAAGTCGGGAGTTATCGTTCAGACAGACAGACAGACTGACTGACAGACAGCGCGCGATTAGTATATTGGACTAGGGTCTATAGCCCGTGGCTAACGCGTTGCAGCTTCAGCGATGTCGCGCAGCTGACGCGCTGCAGCTTCAGAGAGCGACGCCGCGCAGCTGAGGCGCTGCAGCTTCAGAGACCGATGTCGCGTAGCTGACGCGCTGCTGCTTCAGAGGACCGATTTCGCGCAGCTGACGCGCTGCAGCTTCAGAGACCGATGTCGCGCAGCTGACGCGCTGCAGCGTCAGAGGACCGATGTCGCGCAGCTGACGCGCTGCAGCTTCAGAGACCGATGTCGCGCAGCTGACGCGCTGCAGCTTCAGAAGACCGATGTCGCGCAGCTGACGCGCTGCAGCTTCAGAGGACCGATGTCGCGCAGCTGACGCGCTGCAGCTTCAGAGGACCGATGTCGCGCAGCTGACGCGCTGCAGCTTCAGGAGACCGATGTCGCGCAGCTGACGCGCTGCAGCTTCAGAAGACCGATGTCGCGCAGCTGACGCGCTGCAGCTTCAGAGGACTGATGTCGGGCAGCTGACGCGCTGCAGCTTCAGAGGACGGATGTCGCGCAGCTGACGCGCTGCAGCTTCTGTCAAAGGTTGGAGGTCGCCGGTCCCGATGTCGCTTTGCGCCGACTGCGCCTGTCTCCGTAATCAGCAAAGAGACCGCCCGTGACAGTGGCACCTGACAAACCGACGTTTTGCGCTTCGCCTGTGCCCGTGACTCGTGCTCCGTTCTTGGTCAGAAGACAAACCGACGTTTTGCGCTTCGCCTGTGCCCGTGACTCGTGCTTGGTTTTGGTCAGAAGACAAACCGACGTTTTGCGCGTCGCCTGTGCCCGTGACTCGTGCGCCGTTCTTGGCCAAAAGACGAAACCCCGTGTTGACGGTGCTTTGACAGTGTGTAAAGCATATTGTTATATCAAGTTGGGTCTCACAGCGAACCGCAAAAGCTGTTCCGAAGCAACGGAAAGCGTGTGGAGAGCGTGTGGAGACCAACTTGTGATCTTACTGTATACGGCGCAAATTCAAACCGTGCACGATGTACTACGCAGACGATATTTTCGGAATTTCGACCGAATTTCGACGGCGGCCCAAGACCAAACTTCGGCCAGATGGTGCCCGGCGGAAGGCGGTTCCGAAAATGTATAGATGCCCGGGATCCGTCGCCGCTGTCGAGAGTTATCGTGCTAATAGACACACACACACACACACACACACACACACACACACACACACACACACACACACACACACACACACACACACACAGACAGACAGAGATCGCGAGATTAGTAGAGGGGATGGTGCGGATTCTGTGTAAATTGGAACGCTCATAAGTCGGGCTAGAGTTGGCCGATCGGGGCAAATTTTTTTTATTCGATAGGTATCGGGATGGCGCAGGGTCGATCGAAGGTCTCGACTTCCGTCCGGGACCCGATTTTTGGCACGTTGCCAAAAACCCGGTTTTTTGGCTTCCGATGAACTTTGGACGCTTAGAATAGTGTTCTGGTAGAACGTAGCGAGACGAGCTTTGGGCCGAATATGTAAAAGACATTGGGCTATCCGATGGTTGGGGCGCCGCCGGGCTGGGTCCGGTCCTGCCCGGGCCGGGTAGCAAAAACCCGGTTTTTCGACCCAAAAATAGGGTTCGCGGCCCCCGCTGTAAGTGTTTTATTTTTAAAGTAGAAGTTCTAGTTTATTGAGAACTGGCACATCTCAGATAGCCAATGACCGCACCGCATTATTGAATCCGGTCAGATGTACCCCAGGCTGGGAAATATTGCCCAAAATTGGGTCCCGGAGTTCCGGGCAATACTTCGGGCCGGCGTAACTATTGATAGGGTGCTCATATCGAGATGGGACAAACACCATTCGATAGAGCTCCGCGAGCTCTATAAATGTGTAGTAGGTCACTTCTTTCGGAGAGGCCAAATTTTGTGCGAAAATCGAAAAAATCGATTTTTCAGTAAAAATTCAAAAGTGGTGCGTTTCCTATTTTTGACTGCGTGGATCGATTCCGACGATATTAGCAGGGTTTGTGAGGCTTACAAGTATCTTCATAGGTTTTAAATTTCATGTTTCGGCGGGGGCAATTTTTTGGTGAAATTCACATTTTTCCTACAAAATTTTCGGTATTTCGGTGTAAAGTGGGGTCAGTCGAGACATTTTGGTGTCAATTTAACTTTCACGTGATAGAGCATCAAAATATACGTCGTTTTTGTTATAAGCACTTTTTCGTCCGACGCGTATTTTGGCGGGAAATTTGAATTCAAAATTTTGGTTGCTCGATTTGTCCAGGGCACCTACCGTGTAAGTACTCGATTCCGGCTTTTCGGGGACGCTGATCACGAATCTGACATTGGTTTTTCGTTTTGAGATCTGTGGGACCATATCTGAAGAATTTGCTTGCCACCATACATGCCCTCAAGTGGAAAACCTGGTTGTGTCAGTTCAGCTGAAGCTAGGTGTGTTGTATGCCGAATGTGGGGTATTGGAGGGTGACAATTCCGAATTGGTATTAGTTTTGCGATCAGAATGGCCAGTAAGTCTCACTGACATGTCTCGTTGATCAATGGGCAGCATGCTTCAACTCCCAAGGTTCTTCTGAAAGAGGGGAGGAGTGCCCCGAGGGGCTCTGCCCCCGTCTACTAATCTTGTTCAATCGACTAACTACTACAGACGTTAAGTCGTTAAACGGCTGCTGCGACAAACTGTTAAACGTTAAACGACTAAGACAATTCTGTTCCAGGCGGCCTTTTTCTCGCGTTGAAGCGGCACTCAGGCTCAATGTATGGGAGAGCGGTGGCGGAGGAGCGAACGGATGTCAGGTCAAATCACAGTGTATCGTCATCTTTGTTGATCACTGATCGGTCATCAGTAGAGGGTCTCCGGAGAGTACTGCTCTCGATACCGGCCCAGGATGCGTTCGACGCGCGGGTCTTTGTCGCCGAAGGACTTGTGGATGTTCTTGTAGATCAGTTCGATCTGAAGAAGAAGAGAAGTACAGGAAAGAGAAGTAGGCAGGTAGAGGAAGGGAGAAGACGGACCAAGGCCATGTAGATGTAGAGGTACTGCTCGTCCGACTGCACGGCGGAGACGCGCTGCCTGCGCAGGCGGCGCACCACTTGCGGCACGTCGATAGGTCGGCCGCGCATCAGGGCTTGCCGGCAGAGGTCGATGGTCACGAGGGTTCCGGTCCGTCCGATGCCGGCCGAGCAGTGGACGACCACAGGTCGATGGGCGGCGACGCGCTCGAGCAAGCGGACGGCGGCCAGTCCGCTGACGGGGACTCCGCGATCGGGCCACGTCACCCACTGTATGTGCACCAGGACGAGTGGCGCGACGCCGCTGCGCTTCGGCTGCTCCACCACCAGCTTGCTCTGGAGCCACATGTCGGTCGATTCCTCCTCGCTGCCGATGCAGCCACTGCTGCTGCTGTTGACGGCGCTCTTTGGCTTCTGCGCCTGCTGGCCGATGGCTGCCTCCACTGTGGCCACATTTCGAATGAGAAACTCGCCGTCCTCCGTCCTCAGCACCTGGCCCTTGACTGCAAACGATGTACTATATTTACAAGGAAACAGACAGTGCACCTTGCACAGTGAAGCAAACGACCGATTGGGTAATAGACGGCGCACTTGTCACCGCCGGCTTCGGTGAATCGGCAGAGCATGACGATGACCTTGATGTTGCTCTGCGTCACCATTCGCCAGAAGTCGCTGATGGTGTTGGGCATTGGGCCTGAATGGAAGAGCTTTCACATATACACAGCACACACAAGGCGACGGCGCAGGCGCACCTTGCGTGCAGATGAATTTCTGTGGCATTTCGTAGCCGTCGACCCAGTTGGCGTGTATGTAGTCGTTCAGCCCTCTCAACTTGACGCGCGTCTCGTCGACACAGACGACGTCTGAAAGCTAAGAGATTTAGTCACGAGTCAGAGGCGCAGATTGAAATTGACGGTCAGAGAAGCAGACCGTCGTAGCGGTTGCGATCGGCGTTTTGGAGGAAGGCGGTCTGGTTGACCCTCTCAGGAATGAAGGGGCAGATCGAGTCGAATTCGCGCCGAATGCCGCCGATTCCCATGGTGGTGGCTCGCAGCAGCCAGCTCTTCCACTGGGGCAAGCCGCGCAGCTGCTGCCAGGTCAGCGGGGGCAAACTGGACGCTACGGCGGCGGCCCCGGGCCCTTCTTCCTCTTCCTCTGCGACTTCTTCTTCGTCACTGTCGTCGCTGTCGCTGGCTCTGTCGTCGTCATCGTCGTCGTCCTCATCCGTTTCTCTTGTCGGAGGGCGCTGCTTTGCCGGAGGACGGACGATGCGCTTGACTCTTGCCGCTTGCCAATTCTGCCTGCCGGGGCGGCCGCTGGCCTGGCGCGCAGTCGTCAGCGGACGCTGGCGTTGGGGCTGTCGTCCACTGGACTTGGGCAGAGGGTCTTGTCGACGCATGAGAGGGTAGAGCTTCTGGGCGGAATGGCGGACGACTTGGGCCCTCTTGTCGGCTTGCTGAGGCGCCTCCTTCCTGAAGACGGGAGCGGCGGAGGAAGGCCGTCGGCGCTGCTGCTTCTGTTGCTGCGAAGGGGCGTTGCGACGATTGACTGGGGCCTGCCTTCGCGCCCTCCACCTCTCATTCTGCTGCTGCGGCCGCCTCCGCCTCTTCTCCTCTTCCTCGTCGTCGCCACCGCTCTTGCTCCGATTCCGGTCGCGACGATTCATTCCTCCTCTTCTCTTCTTCTTTTGGGTCTCTTCTAACTTCTGTTTGTTTATACTACTCAAAATAGGGTCAGTCAATAATTACACAGAATTGGATGGCGTGATTGACGAAAAGCGTTGAGTTGAGGACCAATATGGAATCCTATGCATGTATCGAGAACGCACATGCGCCGGTCGACAGCAGTGCAGTAGATATATATGATACCGTATATACGAGTTGAATTTTCCTTGCAAGACCTTACCTCGTCAGGATACGTTAGGACATTTACTTAGAAGTACGGTAGTCACGCAAATTTTGAAACTATGTTGATTTGCTACCCTTGCTGAGACCGCCGTAAACATCCCTGTAAACATTGTTTGTACCGTTTGGTTGTACCGTTTGTATGTTCCGTTTGTACAGCAGTGAAGTAGATATGATACCGTATACGAGTTGAATTTTCCTTGCAAGACTTTACCTTATCAGTCTGTGCTATTAGAATTTTCAGTTAGACGTACGGTAGTCGTGTAAATTAAAAAGTATGTTGATTTGCTGACCTAGCTGAGACAGCGAGTAGTCAATGCACTTACCCTAGTACATAGAACAATCTGTTCATAAAATAATAGTACCGTAAACCAAATTCAAATTTGTGACCGGGTATTTGAAATTCAAACTTTTGAACGGACACACGAAATTCAAACTTTTGAACAGACATATGAAGAACACGAACTGTGGAGCGAGCAGATACTGTAAAGGGAGGCTCATTGACATCGCCACTGTCGTCCTTCTCGTCGTCGTCGCGACGAGTCATTCCTCTTCCGTCAGAGTCGCCATCAGCGGCAAACATCAGTGCAACCACCCAACCTCCATAACCCCCCCGAGCCATTTTGGTGCAATTTCTAAACCGAGATACCAGCGACTGCAAAATAAGATACGGTAGAGTAAAATGCAGTCAGACCAACATGGGAATACTAATTTCAACCGTGGAACTCAACACATCATAACTCTTTGTAGATACAAGGGGGGGGGGGGGGGCTTTCTTTGTTTTTTTTTTTTCTTTTTCTTTTTTCCCCCCCTCTCCCCCCCCCCCCCCCCCCCCCCCCTGCCCTTCTGATCCCCGATTTTGACCGTTTTGTTGCATTGTGATCAATTTTTAATCGCCATTCTTGTCATCATCTCAAGCATGGTTACTACAAAGATGTGTCCAACAAATTTGATGACAAGGTTAGTAGAAAGCCCCATGGGGCACTCCTCCCATCTTTCTGAAGAATCTTGGGAGCTGAAACATGCTACCCATTGATCAACGAGACCCGTCAGTGACGCTTCCTGGCCATTCTGATCGCAAAACTGATAGCAAATTCGCAATTGTAACCCTCTAATGCACCACATTCGACATACAACACGCCTAGCTTCAGCTGAACCGACACAACCAGATTCTTCACTTGGGGGTGTAGTAGCAAATCCATCAAAAATAGTCCCACACATCTTACAAGTGATACATGACACTCCTTGAGTGTCAGATAGGCACTCCGCGTGATTGTTTTAGCAGACGGGGGCACAGAAACTCCAACAAGTATTGCATTCCCATTAAATTTGTTTGTTAGCACTCCGACCCCAAAAGGGGCGGAGTGCTATAGTTAAGCTGCTACCGATCAAAACTTTCGCCACTCACTTTCGTGCCTCATTTCTCATCCGATTTGGACGGGGTTTTTTTTAATCGATAGCTCTCGAGGGATAGTAGGGGCGCTCGGGCCTTCGTTTTTTTCGCGTAGTTGGAAAATTTTGAGAAAAATTCAAAAATTTGAAAATTTACTTACTGGAGAGGTGTTCCGCCAATAGTAACTCCTCGAGTAATGGGCCGATTTTGATGCCGCTTAGATATGTTGTAGCCCTCGACGAGACAAAGGGTGGAAAAAACCCCGAGTCAATCGGCCGACGCGTTCTCGGGTTACGGTAGCCGAAAGTGATTTTTTGACAAAAATTTGCTTTTAAAAAATCCTAGTAAATCAGGGAGTTGTTGGATCGGGCCAGATATCTCAAATCGGCAAGATTAACATGTTCTCTTTCGTTTAAGACCAAAATCTCTGAAATCCGCCGCGGAAATCTTGAGTTCTGCTGTCACAACGGGTCGCCGTCGGGGGTCGAAAATTCCAATTTTTGACTTTCGGCCGTTTTAGCGCCTGATTGCGATGATTTATGGCCAAATGGACTGCACCACGCGATTCCACGTTGAAAACTGATCCGGAATCGATTTTCAAAAATATTTTTTCGGCCACCGTACCCCGGCCGCGTCCAAAATTCGAATTTCCACCCCCGAGGACAAAATCAATGTTGGAGTTGACTGCGGTGCTTTCGAGGTCGCTGATGCCGAATCTGGCGTTATTTTGGCGTTTCGGATCAAGATTCGCGAGTTTTTGCCGATTTTCGACCTACCGAAGCCCTACGTCGACGAAACTGAAAGTGAGGTGATTGAACGTTTGTAATGTCGATTCTAAAGTATTTCGCGACGAGGAACGCGAATCTGCTATTGGTTTCTCCATTTTGTGTCGATTTTGCCTTCAAACAGCCACTTTCCTAATGCCGAAATTCAAATTTGAATGCAACTTCTACCGTACTCTCCTCAAACTTCTACAAGATTTCAGTGGAGTTCTGCTGCGCGCCGGCCGGTCCTTGTAAGTGGAGGAAATATGCGTACTCTGAAACTCGCGCGCCGGCGGAATTGTGGGGAATCTTTGGGCGGAAATCGGCCTTATTTCTCATGATAAGTGAGTGGAGGTCTGTTTCTCCCGGTCTGGTCGGAGTGCTTCACTGCAGGCTCTCCTGCACGTTTCCCTTGTTCCCAATTTCTTCAGTGTAGAACTAGGGTCTGTAACCCGGGGTGGGCCTAAGCAGATGCCATACACTTAGAGGCCGATGTGGCACAAGTGACGCGTTGGAGCAGGCTGTACTGACGACGATAAGTGCAGGCTGTACTGACCGCTGACTGTCTGTAGCCACTCACAATGTAGAATGCCAGCGGCGCCCCAATTGTACAGGCGCGCCTTATCTACGCTACACAGCGGGGGATCCCCCGCTGGGGTGGACGGCGTCGGTGCTACAGTACGATGCTCCTATAACTCGGTTCGATTGCGCGTGCGTAGACGCCTTTCTCAGCGCGTCTTATATGGACGGCGTACTGTAGGCGCAGCAAAATCAATGGCGGACACTGGACAGTATTTTCGGAATTTCGCGAAATTTTATAGAGCGTGAGTATTCGGCCAAAATCGGGCTAAATGCACCGCAAATCGCCAAACAAACGACGGATTCGCATTCTACCGCGTCAGAAAGCCCAGACACAACTGTCAACACAATTGTGAAATTCGACCCCGGGACCCAATTTTTGGCCGGCCGGGTGCCGAAATCAGGGTAAAGGCGTCCCATATCGCAAAACAAACACCGGATTCGTGTTCAGCGTTGTCGAAAATCCCCGAAACAAGTGAAAACTCAATTTCGAAAATTTGACCCCGGGATTCAAAAATTCGGCGCGGCCGGGATACGGTACCTCAAAATGGTTAAAACACTTCGTCTAGACCAACTTTTAACGCGGAACACGATGCAACGATCAATTTGCCGCTAAAGGCACGCTTTCGGGCCCAAAAATCCATTCAAAGTCGAAAATCCCAATTTTCTGCTCGGGACCCAGGACTTTTGTCACCGCGGATCTCCCGAATGGCGAGACCGATCTCGGCGGTTTTGGTCTCGAATGAAAGGTAATATAAGTGTCCAGGTCAGAAATTAAATTGGCGAGGATCCACCGTGCCAAACTTGAGTTATGATTTTTTAAATGTCGGGAAAAAATTTAAAATTTTGAATTTTCTACCGTACTCCCGCGTCCGACCACCTAGGGAGCCCGGTCCGGCGATGTCGCCTAGAGGACCCAAAGGCCTACAACATATCCAAAAATCATCAAATTCGAGCCACCTTTGCGAAAGTTATGGCGTGCTTTTTTTTTTGAACCGGAAAATTCGAATTTTTGAATTTTCGCAAAATTTTTCCACCGCCGAAATTTTTTCACCCCCCGAGCACGCTGCGCGTCGTCATAAGCTATATTTTAAAAAATAAATTGGCTCCCTAGGTGCTTCGTAGCGAGCGCTAGCGCGTGTTATGTTAACTGTAGGCTTTACCGCTCCTATAGCACTCCTTCGCTTTTCAAGTGGCGGAGTGCCAAAAACGAAACCAGACAAGTCGGCCGGGGGACGTAGTATACTCCACAAATTTGAACTCGTATGGTGACTCATCTGCTGTTGTGGCCTCCTGACACTACCAATCGCAAAACTAATGCTGAGTTCGTGATCTACATCCCAGAATACCCCAGAATCAACATACAACACCCCTAACTTCCTATGGACTCGCAGAACCGAAATTCTGCACTAGGGGTACGGTAGCATGCGAATTCGTCATAGGTACGTTCAAACATCATCTAAACGCTAAACGAATGCCAAATTCGTAATCAGCGCCCCGGAAAACCCCGAAGTCGAGTATAATATTGTCAAAGTCTACCCCACACCCAAAATTCAAATGGACGCAGCCGTGTTACTGTAGCTCTGAAAATTTTTCAAAAGCACTTTTCCGGACCAGATTTCAACGTAGAATCGTTTGAAACCACTTTTGGAACGATTCGGGGACGCATTGGAGCGCTACAAACGCCGAACCGCGAAAATCGCAATTTTCGACCCTGGAGTCAAACAAGTCTCTTTTAAAAAGCGGAGTGGTTTTGAGCTTTGAATTTTTACAGAGATTGTAGCAAGGCCCTTTCCGGTTTCGTGCAGCGTCTTGACTCTATTCACGACTACACTTTTTGGAGTGGTCTTGCTACGCAACATTGGTATCGCTCGGGTTGAGCCAAGATATACCAAACCAAAATCTGCAGCTTTCATCGCGTTTTGGTTGTTGTAGCCCTCTGCTTGCACTTTTGAAACTTTTTGTTGTCGAATTCTTGCTCAGGAAGTCGAGCGCTTCATTTTGATATGCGATTCGACTAGGTTTGATGAAGTTTTGACTTTTCGCGGACCTTACTTTGGGATACTGTAGCGCGCAATTTTTAAACCTTGTCATTATTTCGACGTCATAGTTGGCGAGAGGAGTCCGAGGGCTACCCGTCGATGTGTCGAACTCAACTCAGCGACGTCAGACAAGCGAGTTATTAAGCCCGAAGCAAGCATGTGGTTATACTCCACAAAAAATGTGGAGTATATAGCGTTTGTGCGCGAAACGCAGAAACTTTGAGTCAACGGCGTTCGCGCGTGAAGCGGCCGATTTGCAAACGGTCTTTTGCGTTGGGTAGGCCTAGTAAGTGGGCAACCTGCACGACATATGGGGTCACGCTCCGGGACCCCGTTGGCGGGAAATTCAAAAATTTAAATTTTCAAAGTACTGGAAAATGGGTTGAGCAAGGTAGAACTCGAGAAAGTTGCATATAATGGTATATACTATCTTTTGATATGTTGTAGTACTCTATAGGGCCGAGGGTGCAAAAAAGGAATTGGATCGCTGCGGGACCCATTTTGGCGCCAAATTTGAAAAATTCGCGATTTTTGGTCCTTTTCCGACTTTGACGGGCTGCTGTGCGGGCTAGGTAGCAGCTAGAGCGGCGAGACCGCTTTTGGTGCTCCTTCCCAGATGTCCTCTATCGAATGAGCCATGAACGAGGAAAATCGGTCAAAACACAAAAAAGTTATCTTGGTGGAACTTTTTTGACTCCGGGGTCGAAAATTGCGATTATCGCGTTACGGCGTCTGTAGCGCTCGAATGCGTTGCCGAATCGGTTCAAAAGTGGTTTCAAACGATTCTACGTTGAAATCTGGTCCAGAAAAGTGTTTTTGACAAATTTGCAGAGCTACAGTAACCCTGCCGCGTCCATTTGAATATTGGGTGTCGGGTCGACTTTCGCGATATTATGCTCGATTTCGGGGTTTTCGGGGGCGCTGATTACGAATTTGGCATTCGTTCAGTGTTTAGATGATGTTTAAACAAACATACCTATGACGAATTTGCATGTTACCGTACCCCCACTGCAGAATTTCGGTTCTGGGAGTCCATAGGGTGTTGTATGTCGATTCTGAGATTTTAAGAGGTGGCGATCACGAATTCGGCCTTAGTATTGCACTCCGATGTATCAGGAGGCCACAACAGGAAAGGAGTCACTATGCGTAGGGGTCCAAATTTGTGGAGTATACTGCGTCCCCCGGACGACTTGCCTGGTTTTCAGTTTTCGACGCGTTTTGGTTACTGTAGCTCTCTATTTAAACTTTTGAAACTTTTTGTTGTCGGATTCTTGCTCAGGAGCTCGACCGCTTCATTTTGATATGCGATTCGACTAGGTTCGGTCAACTTTTGTCTTAAAATGGACCCTACTTTGGGATACTGTAGCGCGCGATTTTGAAAACTTATTTCCGTTTCGACCACTCAGGTGGCTAGAGGAGTTCGCAGGCTACTCGACGATGTCTCAAACTCCACCCTACGACGTCAGACGAGCGAGTTATTAAGCCCGAAGCGAGCGTGACACACGCACGTACGTACGCACGCACGTACGCACGCACGTACGCACGCACGTACGCACGCACGTACGCACGCCGAGCTCTTGCTAGGGTTCGCTCGGCTGAGGCCGAGCGAAAAAAGTTCTACCAAGATAACTTTTTGTGTTTCAACCGATTTTCTCCGTTTATGGCTTATTCGATAGAGGACATCTGGGAAGGAGCACCAAAAGCGGTCTCGCCGCTCTAGCTACTACCTAGCTCACACAGCAGCCCGTCAAAGTTGACACAGGACCGAAATTCACGAATTTTTCAAATTTCGTGCCAATTCTTTTTTTGCACCCTCGGCCCTATCGAATACTACAACATATCAAAAGATAGTGTATACCATTATATGCAACTTTTTCGAGTTCTACCTTGCCCAACCAAATTTTCAGTACTTTGAAAATTTAAATTTTTGAATTTCCCGCCAACAGGGTCCCGCAGCGTGACCCCATATGTCGTGCAGGTTGCCCACCCACTAGGCCTGCACAACGCCAAAGACTGTTTGGAAATCGGCTGCTTCATGCGCGAACGCCATCTGCTCCAATTTTCTGCTTTCGCGCACAAATGCTATATACTTCACACTTTTTGTAGAGTATTAAGAATGTCAGATTCGTGATCAGCGCCCCCGAAAAGTTGCAATCGAGTACCTACACGGTAGGTGCCCCAAGCAACCCCCCCGCACCCAGAATTGGAAATTTAAATTTCCTGCCCAAATATGCATCGGACGAGAAAAGTGCTAATAACAAAACAACGTATCTTTAGATGCTCTATCACGTAAAAGTCCACTTGGCACCAAAATATCTCAACGGAAATCCACTTTGCACTCTACCTGAAATGTACCCAAACAAGATTAGTAGACGGGGGCAGAGCCCCTCGGGGCACTCCTCCCCTCATTCAGAACCAGGCAAGTCGTCCGGGGGACGCAGTATACTCCACAAATTTGAACTCCTACGCACGGTGACTACTCTCCTTTGTGGCCTCCTGACACTCCCAATCGCAAAACTAATGCCGAATTCGTGATCTACACCACAGAATACCCCAGAATCGACATACAGCACCCCTAACTTCCTATGGACTCGCAAAACCAAAATTCTGCACTTGGGGTACGGTAGCATGCAAATTCGTCATAGGTACGCTTAAACATCATCTAAGCGCTAAACGAATGCCAAATTCGTAATCAGCGCCCCCGAAAACCCCGAAATCGAGTATGATATCGCGAAAGTCGACCCGACACCCAATATTCAAATGGACGCGGCCGGGTTACTGTAGCTCTGCAAATTTGCCAAAAACACTTTTCTGGACCAGATTTTAACGCAGAATCGTTTGAAATCACTTTTGAACCGATTCGGCAACGCATTCGAGCGCTACAGACGCTGAAACGCGAAAAGCGCAATTTTTGACCCCGGAGTCAAAAAAGTTCCACCAAGATAACTTTTTTGTGTCTCAACCGATTTTCTCCGTTCATGGCTCATTCGATAGAGGACATCTGGGAAGGAGCACCAAAAGCGGTCTCGCGGCCCTAGCTGCTACCTATCGCGCACAGCAAACCGTCAAAGTCGGAAAATAGCGAAAAATCACGAATTTTTCAAATTTGGCGCCAAAATGGGTCCCGCAGCGATCCAATTCATTTCTTCCACCCTCGGCCCTATCGAGTACTACAACATATCAAAAGATAGTGTATACCATTATATGCAACTTTTTCGAGTTCTACCTTGCGTAATGCATTTTTCAGTACTTTGAAAATTTAAATTTTTGAATTTCCCGCCAACGGGGTCCCGCAGCGTGACCCCGTTTGGTGTCCACCCTGCCCACTTACTAGGCCTACCCAACGCAGAAGACCGTTTGGAAATCGGCCGCTTCACGCGCGAACGCCGTTGACTGTAATTTTCTGCGTTTTGCGCACAATCGCTATATACTCCACACTTTTTTGTGGAGTATAAATATTTTGGGAGTTAAATTATGCTGCCCATTGATGAACGAGACCCGTCAGTGAGGCTTAGTGGCCATTCTGATCGCAAAATTAATAGCAAATTCAGAATTGTGACCCTCGACTATACCCCATATTAGACACTAGCCGTTCCTTCCTGTTGCAGAAGAATTCCTGAGATTTGAATAGCATGGAATGCAGTCGTCAATGGCCGTAATGTCCTGTTGCATGATCTGTCCTGTTCAAGGTCTGTCCGTTGCAAGGTCTGTTCTGTTGTGAGCCAACGGCGCTGGTCGCCTCGCACGCGCGCCGCAACGTCCGTCCTGTTCATTGTCAAGGTCTGACCTGTTGCAAGATTTGTCCTGTTGAAGGGTCTGTCCTATTGCAGGGTATGTTCTGTTGCAAGGCCTGTTATGTTGCAAGGTCTGTCCTGTTGCAAGGTCTCTCCTGTTGCAAGGTCTGTCCTGTGGAAAGAGCTGTCCTGTTGAAAGATCTGTCCTGTTGCAGGGTCTGTCCTGTTGCAAGATTTGTCCTGTTGCAAGATCTGTCCTGTTGCAAGATTTGTCCTGTTGCAAAATGTGTCCTGTTGCAAGGTCTGTCCTGTTGCACGATCTGTCCTGTTGCAAGATGTGTCCTGTTGCAAAATCTGTCCTGTTGCAAGATTTGTCCTGTTGCAAAATCTGTCCTGTTGCAAGGTCTGTTCTGTTGTACGATCTGTCCTGTTGCAAGATGTGTCCTGTTGTAAGATCTGTCCTGTTGCAAGATCTGTGTTGCAGGGTCTGTCCTGTTGCAAGATCTGTCCTGTTGCAAGATCTGTCCTGTTGCAGGGTCTCTTCTGTTGCAAGATTTGTCCTGTTGCAAAATCTGTCCTGTTGCAAGGTCTGTCCTGTTGCAAGATCTGTCCTGTTGCAGGGTCTGTCCTGTTGCAAGATCTGTCCTGCTGCAGGGTCTGTCCTGTTGCAAGATTTGTCCTGTTGCAACATTTTTCCTGTTGCAAAAAGTCTGCCCTGTTGCCAGTGGCGGATCCAGGATTTTGGAATGGGGGGGGGGGCGGAATTTTTGAGGCCACAGGGGGGACCAAGATGCTATAAACGCACACAAAAAAATTTGCGCCGCAGGCGAAAATTTTTGCCGATTTTGGCCTGTGTTGGTACAAAAATGCTTTAAAATAGCGCCGAAGGCAAAAATTGTGGCCGGTTTTGGCCTATTTTGGTACAAAAGTGCTATAAAATAGCGCCGCAGGCAAAAATTTTGGCCGATTTTGGCCTATTTTGGTACAAAAGTGCTATAAAATAGCGCCGCAGGCGAAAATTTTAGCCGATTTTGGCTCATTTTGGTACAAAAGTGCTATAAAATAGCGCCGCAGGCGAAAATTTTAGCCGATTTTGGCTCATTTTGGTACAAAAGTGCTATAAAATAGCGCCGCAGGCGAAAATTTTTTGCTCTGGAGGTGCTGCCGCGCAATTTTTTTTTCTCGGGAGGGGAATGGGGGGGCGGTTTGGCCGAATGGGGGGGGGGGCGGACGCACAACCGCCCCCCCCCCCCTGGATCCGCTACTGCCTGTTGCAAGCCAACAGCGCTGACTGCCTCGCGAACGCGCCGTCAAAGCGCCGCGCAAAACAAATGATAGAAAGCGGGCAGATTTTCCGGTTGCAAGATCTGTCCTGTTGCAAGATTTGTCCTGTTGCAAAATCTGTCCTGTTGTAAGATCTGTCCTGTTGCAAGATCTGTCCTGTTGCAGGGTCTGTCCTGTTGCAAGATCTGTCCTGCTGCAAGATCTGTCCTGTTGCAAAATCTGTCCTGTTGCAAGGCGTGTCCTGTTGCAAAATCCGTCCTGTTGCAAGGTCTGTCCTGTTGCAAGATCTGTCCTGTTGCAAAATCTGTCCTGTTGCAAGATTTGTCCTATTGCAAGATTTGTCCTGTTGCAAAATGTGTCCTGTTGCAGAAGGTCTGTCCTGTTGCGAGCCAATGGCGCTGGTCGCCTCGCGCGACCATCCTGTTGCAACGCCTGTACTGTTGCAACATTTTGTCCTGTTGCAGAAAGTCTGTCCTGTTGCAAGCCAACAGTGCTGAGCTGACTGCCTCGCGAACGCGCCGTACAAAGCGGCGCGCAAAACAAATGCTAGAGAGCGGGCCGATTGTCCTGTTGCAAGATCTGTCCTGTTGCAAGCGAAATAGTCGCTGAAGCGGCTAGAATTGCCTGCGCGAGCATTGTCGTACTGTTCGGCTCTGTTGCAATTGCACATTGCAAGGTTCTGCTGTACCGCGCACTGCCGCACTGTTCGCTTTTGCAAGGCTCTGCTACCGTGCATTGCCGTACTGTTCAGGCAAAGCCTGCGTTGAAGGCAGGCAGCAACAGGCGACGCTGGCCGTGCAGCGATTGATTTTCTGCGGTCGATCGATCGGAGCGAGCGAGCTTCTCTGCGGGACGCCGCTGGCGTCCTGCTGGCTTCCTAGCGCGCGCGTGCTGAAGCGTCGCCTGGCGAAGTGCTAGCGAGGCAGGCGCATGCTGAAGCGTCGCGTGGCGAAGTGCTAGTGGGCGAGGCAAGCGTACTCAGACAAAACACCTAGCTGGCATAGTAATGTAGATACAGCACACCTAGCTTCAGCTGAACTGACGCAATCAGGTTTTCCACTTGAAGGCACGTATGGTGGCATGCAAATTCTTAAAAATGGTCCCACACATCTCAAAACAAAAAAACCAATGTCAGATTCGTGATCAGCGTCCCCGAAAAGCCGGAATCGAGTACTTACACAGTAGGTGCCCTGAACAAATCGAGCAACCAAAATTTTGAATTCAAATTTCCCGCCAAAATACGCGTCGGACGAAAAAAGTGTTTATAACAAAAACAACGTATCTTTTGATGCTCTGTCACGTGAGAGTCCAGTTGACACCAAAATGTCTCGACTGACCCCACTTTACACCGAAATACCGAAAATTTGTAGGAAAAATGTAAATTTCGCCAAAAAATTGCCCCCGCCGAAAGCTGAAATTCCGCTCCAGTGAAGATACTTGTAAGCCTCACAAACCCTGCTAATATCGTCGGAATCGATCCGCGCAGTCAAAAATGGGAAACGCGCCAGTTTTGAATTTTGACTAAAAAATCGATTTTTTCGATTTTCACACAAAATTCGGCCTCTCCGAAAGAAGTGACCTACTACACATTTATAGAGCTCGCCGAGCTCTATCGAATGGTGTTTGTCCCATCTCGATATGAGCACCCCATCAAAAGTTACGCCGGACCGAAGTTTTACCCGGAACCCCGGGACCCAACTTTGGGCAATATTTCCCAGCCCGGGGTACATCTGCCCGGATTCAACAATGCGGTGCGCGCATTGACTATCTGAGATGTGCCAGTTCTCAATAAACTAGAACTTCTCCTTTAAAATAAAACACTTACAGCGGGGGCTGCGAACCCTATTTTTGGGTCGAAAAACCGGGTTTTTGCTACCCGGCCCGGGCAGGACCGGACCCAGCCCGGCGGCGCCCCCACCATCGGATAGCCCAATGTCTTTTACATATTCGGCCCAAAGTTCGTCTCGCTACGTTCTACCAGAACACTATTCTAAGCGTCCAAAGTTCATCGGAGGCCGAAAAACCAGGTTTTTGGCAACTTGCCAAAAATCGGGTCCTGCACGGAAGTCGAGACCTTCGATGCAGGTTTTTCCATCCAGAGACCTATCGAATAAAAAAAAAATTCGCCCCGATCAGCCAACTCTAGCCCGACTTATGAACGTTTGAATTTACACAGAATCCGCACCATCACTATAGCACTCCTCCCTTTTGGAGGGGAGGAGTGCCAAAAATTGAAAATCCACGAAAATGAAGCACCCCGCCGCAACCTTTTATTGTTTTCCCAAATTGTATTTATGGGCACCAAAAACTTGCCAAACATCAGCGTAATCGATTGGCACAGCAAGAAATGGGAATGGCAAAACTTTTGAGTTTTAATCAGTAATCAACTTTTTCAAGTTTTCAACCGAAATTTGACCAATTCAAAAGAAGTGACCTACTATAATGCTGTAGAGCTCGCCGAGCTCTATCGAATGGTCTTTATCCCACGTCGATCTGACTATCCAATCAAAAGTTATTCTTGCCTGAAGTTTCTGGAAACCCGGAACCCAACTTTGAGGTAAATTTCCTGGCCAGGGGCACATCTGACCGAGGGAATTCTGGCGACGATTCGGGATGCAGCTAGTCGAGTTGATCAAATCGAGAAAACAACAGTTCATTGCCGTGCAAAACAATAATTTGGCAAGTGGGAGATGGAACCCTACTTTTGGGTCAAAAAACTGGGTTTTGCTACCTGGCACAGGCGGGCCCGTACCCAGCCTAATGGCGCCCATACCTTCGGATAGCCCAACGTCTTTTACATATTCTACCCAAAGCTCGTCTCGCTCCGTTCTACCAGAACCTTATATTAGGCCCCCAAAGTTTGTTGGAGGCTGAAAAATTGGGTTTTTGGCAACTTGCCAAAAACTGGGTCCCGGATGGAAGTCAGGATTCCTGCTCTTGTTGCCACCTTCCCCCCAAATCCTGGTCTAGCCCCCCCCCCCCCCCCAGCCTTGGGAGCACTTGCACCAATGGCCAAAATTTACCAAATTTCCCTCAAATTTGTTGGACACATCTTTGTAGTAGCCACGTTTGAGACATTGACAAGAATGGCGATTAGAATTTGATCACAATGCAACAAAAACGGTCCAAATCGGTTGTACCTACAAAGAGTTACGACGTGTTGAGTTTCACTGTTGAAATTAGTACTTGCACGTTCGTCTGTCTGCATTTTACTCTACCTATCTTTTTTTGCCGTCGCTGGTATCTCGGTTTAGAAATTACACCAAAATGGCTCGTGGGTTGTGGGGATTGGGGGGTTGCACTGATGTTTGCCCGTCAGCCACCAATATGCTATACTGTTGTTGTAGATAAGTTGGCGTACTACAGTCGTCAGCGGCAGTTACTAACACACGCCCCACGCCCCACGCCCCGAATCTTACGCCCCACGCCCCAACGCCCCGTGCTATTTCGGTGTAGCCTACACGTACAGCTTGCTCAGTTTCAGATATGCGATGAGCTGTATAAACACTGGCAGTGGCAGAGGCACGGCAGTCTGGCTGATCACTAGCCGTGACACTGTTTCGGAAACACATTTCAACCACGATATTCTAAGCTAGACAAGGAGTTTTTCGCCCGGCCTCAGCCGGGCGAACCCTATCAAGAGCTCAGCGTTCGTGCATGCGTACGTGTACGTCACGCTCGCTTCGGGCTAAATAACAAAATAAATAAAAATAAATAACGCTCGTCTGAGAGCATAGGATGGAGTTTGAGACATCGTCGGGTAGCCCGCGGACTCCTCTAGCCTTCTAAGTGGTCGAAACTAAAATGAGTTTTCAAATTCGACCGCTACAGTATCCCAAAGTGGGGTCCATTTTAAGACAAAAGTTGACCGAATCTAGTCAAATCGCACATCAAAATGAAGCCTCGATCTCCTGAGCACGAATCTAACAATAAAAAGTTCCATAAGTTTACAGCGCAGCAAAAAAGCAAAATGGTCGCCGAGGATTGAACCTCGGTCGGCTCGCACGTTTTTGCGCGCGATCCGGCGGCTTTCCCGCCTACGCCATGCTGTCGCGTCGCAGGCTTTCTCAAAACGGCGCTCTTATACTCTCAGTTGGCGTCTATTCAGCAGACTACGGTGCTTTAGCACGTCCGCACGATCGATATGCCCCGTAAGCACCGTAACATTGCAAATAGAGATAATTTGTCAAAAAATTTCAAACTTCAAACGTTACACCCACACTCATTTTGAAATTAGCAACAGCAAATCTTATCGGATCCGTAATCGGCGACATCGACTCTACCTGACGCCATCAGTCACGTGTTTCACTTCGGCTAAAAAGTTCGCGGACTACACATCGTCATCTGTATATAGGTATACACCTCGCCGCGCTGAGGCGCGGCGAAAAAACTCCTTGTCTAGCTTAGAATATCGTGGTTGAAATGTGTTTCCGAAACAGTGTCACAGCTAGTGATCAGCCAGACTGCCGTGCCTCTGCCACTGCCAGTGTTTACACAGCTCATCGCATATCTGAAACTGAGCAAGCTGTACGTGTAGGCTACACCGAAATAGCGCGGGGCGTTGGGGCGTGGGGCGTAAGATTCGGGGCGTGGGGCGTGGGGCGTGGGGCGTGTGTTAGTAACTGCCTCGTCAGCTTATATGATACCGTATACTAGTTGAATCATCGCTGCAAGACATCAATGGGCTCCTATTTACCTGCATCCGCTGCAATTCAACCCTTATAGCCGTCTGTCTGACGAGGTTTCAAACAAAAGTACGGTGCTACTGAAATAAATATGTTTTATGGCTCTATTCCGTAACAAGACAGCCTTTCACGTTGACGTGATTCGAAATTTTCGAGCTAGGATGTGCGAGTATTGATTGTCTGAATGTCTACTGAGTTGTCAATCAAGCCTCAAGTCGCATAGATATATGTAGATGAGGAGCGAGCACAATTGGCGCGATGTTTCTGGGCATTGACTGGGAGAAGCATTGGCTGTCCATCGTCGTCTACGGAGTGATCGGCCTGATCGTTGTAAAGGTCGTCTCCGTACTCTTCGCGCCGCTTGTCTTCTGGGCCTTGAGTGAGTGAGCAACATTGTAGCGACTATGATACGTGGGTGTCATCTAGGTGAGTACCGTTGTGACGACACACCGAGTGGGTGAGCGAGCTTGGTGGGTGATGAGTGGGTGAGTTAGTGACTGAGTGAGGGAGTCGTCTCGGTTTGGTAACTGCAGCCCCTGTCTCCTGTCTGTTTTTTGTGGGCCCAACGTGCCGGCCGCACTCTAGAACTGACGCTTGGCTTCGGCGGAGCCTTGACCAGGACGAAGCGGCGTCTGGAGAGGCGCTATCCGCCCTACTACTGGGACGATGACGAGTTCTGCCGAGCCTACCTGATGGTGTGGGAGTCTTCATCGGACTCCACCACTGTCACCCACCATAATATGTAGCTGAGCCAGCTTCAGTGCTACGAGAAGTTCAAGTTGGTGCGCAACGTTCTCCAGCACAACTATGGCGGAGAGCCGACCGGAGGCTGGGAGGACTTCGACCAGATCAAGGTGCAGCTTTTCGACGTACGCGACGAGATGGGAGAGACGACGCCCGTCAGAGTCGCCATCGAGCAAAGCGAAGACACCCAAATGACAACTACGACGACGGTGTCTTAGCCGATCTATGTAGGGTAACAGTGGTTTGCCT
This sequence comes from Linhomoeus sp. GSCO2_2, assembly GCA_030248115.1. Classification (NCBI taxonomy): domain Eukaryota; kingdom Metazoa; phylum Nematoda; class Chromadorea; order Monhysterida; family Linhomoeidae; genus Linhomoeus; species Linhomoeus sp. GSCO2_2. The sequence continues at coordinate 63,637 of JASAMZ010009095.1, read as the reverse complement.
GCCGCTGATGATCTCTGTTGCGGCGAGCGAAGACGTGTGTTGTTGTATGTACGTATGTCGGTTTGTCTGTGAGCCGTCGGTGAAGGAAACTGGTCGTTTTTTGGCGCTTGTTCTTTGATCAAATTTCCGCTACCACCAAACATACAGTGAGACCTACCAAACATACACCAAACACAACACAACAGCCCAAGCCACCACCCAGCTTAGAGCTACCCAACATCAGAACACGTTTTGAGACCGGCCTCATTATGCGTGATCGCCGTTGTGTTCGCTTTGCTCACCACAACGTCTATCGACTCCACATATTCGGGTAATATTTGTCACCAAGGTAAACGTGGGTGTGTTCTGGTGTGTTCTCTGTCATCACTGAGTCGACCACATTTGAGGTGAATAGAAGTTACAGCGCCATGCCAGTCTCAGTGCCGGTCCACTTGCTGACGAACTTCAGGACGTCTTTGACGTTCTGGTCGTTGAGCGACTGAAATGGCGCATGTATGTGCATCAGTAGGCAGCATATAACGGAGCTCACCCGCTGAATCATGACCAGCTTGTTCCAGTCGTCTTTGTTGGCGAACTTTTTCGAGACGCCAAACTGCTTTGCTGCCTCGAGGATTGGATAAGCTGCGAAGGAATAGCAAATGTTGAGAGGCATACCACCATGCATTAGTTCCAGCCGACCTGTGACGATGCAGACGGGCAGAGGCGTCGCCGCCGATCCAACGGTGCTGGCCTCGTAGACGCCCCGCGAGTCGGTGGGCAACTTGCGCTCCACCTCCTTGTCCACGCTGACGGCCAGAACCCACTCCTTCACCTCCTCGTGGTCCTCCTCCTGGAGAAGAAGCACGGAGAAATGTACCCTCGAACAAATACTACAGAACGGAAACTTTTGTATTAGGATACGGTAAATGTTAATTGTCACTCCATGTGGAATCGTACCCTCGTCAAAGCAAGACGGTGTACATTTGTGACTTATCTGAGTCTATCTACCGAGAGGAAAAGCTGTTGAGGGAGAGGAATTTCGGCCGGTATGTCGGTGTTGTCAAAGTCGCTGTTGTCCACTCTCTCGACGTTCTGCTCCTCGATCGCCTCGGCCAAGTCCAGGTAGTGATTCATAAAGACGAAGGCCATACTCTCATATCGGCCGCCGTAGTCCTGACAAAGACAGAAGCTACGTAATTAGAAGACAGGTCGAGAAACATGGTTTTGCCCGCGACAAATTTGGCTGGGTGGGTACTTTGTGACAGAAAATTGTTGTGCCCAAATACGCACCCTGCAGGCAACGCCCGCTTCGTAGAAGGCCCTGTCGGCCAAAATCAGATCCGTGTGTCTCAGCAATCCAATGGAGATCTTGGTGGCGAAGAGACGCAGGGCGGCATCCGCGTCGCCGACTCCCAAGAGAGCCGCTCTCAGGGCGTACCAGTGGCTGATGGCCAGGTAACGGTCGAAGACGTCCAGGTAACGGGAATCGATGCTTTCGTCGCCGCTCTCGTCGAGACGACCAACCTGAGAGCCGTTGCGGCGCTGTGGGGGTTGGGATGGCTATTCAACGGCTCTCGAAGGATTAAGACAGAAGCAACCAAGTCGAGCAGCATGTCGCGCAGAGGAGCCCAGCTGGCGTAGGCCTCTGTTCCAGTCATGTTGCCGCGCGCAGCCAGCGTCTCATCGATCAGACGCTTGTACATGTTGAAGTTCTAGAAGGAAACACTCTAACTGACATTCTTGCTATTCCTCACAATTCGAACCTGCTTGTTGATGGACGCTCCATACTTGACAAAAATCTGGACGGCTTCCTTGAACTGACTGTTGGCGATCAACTCGCTGCAATGCAACGCGACGTACTTGTCCAGCAAAGCCGCGCTGTTCTGAAGAGGAATCCGGTGATTGTCAACAACAACGATAATGCAGGTTCAATTCGACCGTTAGTTGGCACCTGCTCCTTGGCGATGTCCAAGGCCTTTGTCCACTGGCCCTTCTCGACGTGCATGTCGATGGCGCTGATTACGTCCACCGTTGCGAGCTAAAGAGTAAATTCGCTCTGCCGGCGCCGCCGCCGACGCCGCCGCCGCCGCCGCCGCCGCCGCCGCCGTCGTCGTCGTCGTCGTCGTCGTCGTCGTCATCGTCGCGTCGTCGTCGTCGTAGTCGTCGTCGCGTCGTCGTCGTCGTCGTCGTCGTCGTCGTCACGACGAAGGCAACGACGATGTGGTGTGTGTATGTACCACACCTCTTCGGCCTTGCCGTGATCGCGCAGGAAGGCCTTGTAACGTTCGTCGACGTAGTTCTCCAGTTCGCGATCGAATTGGACGGCTACCTTCTTCGCCTTCGACCACTCGGCCACCGCAATGAATGCGTCGATCGCCTCGCGCGCTAAGCCACCGCTCAACAGCACCTCGGCCGCCTGCACCGAAGGAAGCGACTCTGCACGAGAATGTCGGCTGCACCGCGTCTTTAGCTTGGCCTTGTACCTTGGCGTGCTTCCCTATCTGTTGGAGCATGTCGGCTGACTGCGTAATCACCGGCGTTGCCTGTTCCTCGGAGAGGAATTTGGCCGCCAAATCAGCCGCCTAGATCGAACTCATCAAATTCTTGCAGTCCCGAAAGTCAAAGGTTGAAAGTGTGCGACCAACCGCCAGCCAGGCCTTCTCCATCATCTGTTCGTTCTGCGTCAGAGGCTTGTTGACCTTCAGGTAGGCAGCGATGGCCCGCTCGTAGTCTGCCTGCGCCTCCCACTCTTTCGCTTGCGCCATGTAGGACTCGGCCCCTCTGCAGTAATAAGGTGACAATGACCGACAGCGGCGACACTTGAGCCAATCTACTCTAACCAAACTCTAGCAAGATCGATACGAGTTGGTCTACAGAACGTTGGTCCACCGACTTGGCGCCGGACTTGAGCTGCTCTTGATCATACTCCTCCTGGAGTTTGGGCATCAGGTTGGGAAGGTAGTCGTTGGCGACACGCAGCGCCTCCTTCCACATGCCCAGCTCCTTGTAGGTCTTGACGATGATGTCGGGACGTTGGGCGCGCAACAGGTAGGACTCGGCTCGCCCATAGTCCTCCTGCTCGAAGGCCAGTCGCGCCTGTCCCACGTAGACCTCGGCGATCGCCTCAGGACAGTGCTGCTCGGCCAGACGCTGCGCGCTGTCCCAGTCGCGCTGGTGGACGTACCTGGAGTAAGCGGCGCGATGCGAGAGACGCACACGCACTTTTCGCTGCTTCTCCGTTTTGGGGCGCACATGAGGACGGCTTCCTTAGGCTTATTCGCCAGCAAGAAGTGCTGCTCCGCTTCGCCCGTCTGGCCGTCCTCCTCCAACTGCAACGCCTTCTTCCAATGGACCGTCTCCATCTTCCACTTCAGACCCAAGCGACAGAGTTCGAAGGCGAAATCGAATGCTCTGAAGGGGTGTAGTTGATTTTGTAGACTCCAGCATTTACGATCACGACTATACGGCAAGTATTCGGAGTACCCGTTGTCACTGGCATAGTCGATGGCCTCCTCGAGAAGGTTGAACTTGTTGAGCAGTTTGACTGCGGAGTCCCCTCCGAGGTGCTTGGCCCAGAGGTAGGCGACCTGTCGTTGAGCCACTTCCCCGCCGTGCTGCTTGGCCAACTGAATATAGACAGTCATGTGATTGGATTGCGAGTAACGCTCCCCTCCCTGCCTGCCCGGCCCAGCAGCCCACCCTGTAGGCGTCCTCCCACATCTCGGCGGCTCGGTACATGCTAACGGCGGCCTTCCAGTCGGCAGCGTCGAGGTAGTGGCGCTCGGCGTCCGCCAGTCGTCCCTGCTGCTCCAGCTCCTTTGCTAGATGGAGGTGGGTGTCTTGGAGGTGGTCCGCGTGGTAGCGGCCCACCAGGCGCATCATCGGCTCGTAGTGACCCGCTTTCTTGTACATGGCGATCGCCTTGTTCGGCTGACCCGTGGCGCAGTAGAGCTCCTCCGCCTCGGCCAGACGGCCTTCTTGCTCCAGACGCTGCGCCTGCTCCGCGTACAGCTGCTCGCTCTGACCTCCCTCCAGGTACTCCGACGCCAACTGCATAGTTGAATTGAAACAATGGCTCACGCTACTCCGAACAGCGACGACACCCTGCTCAACTTACCCTATGGGCCTCTTGCCATCGACCCGCAGCATTGTACATATCAACAGCTTCCTTCTGCAGACCTGCTTCAATGAAGAACCGCTCCGCTCTCTGAAGTGTCGTCATGGGTCATTTTGTTGTATACCTAAGTCGATCAGCACTCCAACGAAGTGTGGACGTCAATGTGACCTCATAATCTTGCACAGAGGCGTAGTACTGAGCAATTTTTCCATAGTAGTCCTTGGCCAACTCCGGGTTCTCGACAGAGTCGATGATTTGCACTGCCTTACTCCATTGCCGAGCCTTCACAGCGGCATCCAGAGCTTTCAATGTATTTCCACTTTCTAAACGTATAAACGGTTGAGATGCCGCTGCAACATCACACTATGTTGTAGACACCAATGTGCGTCGGTTCAAAAGGAGGAAAAGTAGTGGGATACGAAATGCTTATTAGGTAAACATAAAGTTGAACAAATAAATAAATTAATAAATAAATAAATTAATAAATAAATAAACAAATAAATAAATAAATAAATAAATAAGTAAATAAATAAATAAATAAATAAATAAATAAATAAATAAATAAATAAATAAACAAAGTAAATAAATAAATAAATAAAAAATAGACAAATAAGCAAATAAACAAATTAATAAATTAATAAATAAACAGATAAATTAATAAATTAATAAATTAATAAATTAATACATTAATAAATTAATAAATCAATAAATTAATAAATTAATAAATAAACGAACGAACGAATACAAAAATATATAAATAAATAATTAAACAATTAAACAAACAAGTAAATAAGTAAATAAATAAATAAACGAACGGATGTATAAATAAATAAATAAACGAACAAATGAATATATAAGTAAGTAAATAAATAAATAAGTAAATAAGTAAATAAATAAATGAATGAACAAATATATAAAAAAATAAATAGATATACGAACAACTATATGAATTAATAAATATTTAAAAGTCGCTGACCAATGTAATGGTTGATGGCCTGATCCATCTGTTTCTGCTGAAGGAGGTGGTCACCCCACTCCTCTTCAAGCTTGATTACCTCTTGTGGAAAGGAGAAACGCGACAACTCCACAGCTGCAACAACAATTGTTGGGCTAGCGAGTGACCTCCCTATTTCAGTAAGCCCAGAAGCCACGCATATGTAGCTACTTTTGTAACTCTCTCTTTTGAGGAGTGCCAAACGTTTGGCTACAAGGGCGCACATCCTCTGATTACTACAAAACGGCCGCAGTTTCAGAGAACAATTATAAGTCACTTTTCTTCTTGTTCAACGACTCTACCTTTGCCAAAGGCCTTCCCGCGCCGGTAGCACTCGAGAGCCTGCTCGAAATTCTTGTTCTTCTCGTACAGGTCGCCCGCCTAAAACGACTCAGTCTTGCGTGTGCGGCAGTCGAGCGTCTTCAGCAGCGCTGCTGCCGATGATCACGCACCCGATCGAAGAGTTCGCTCTTGATCAGCGTTGTCGCTATTGACTGGACGAGGTCGCCGTTTTGCATGAGATGCTGAAAAGACCGTTTCGTCGGGGTTCGTGGTACTAAGTATACAGGAAAACTGGAGTGGAGTGAAGCAGAAGCAAAACAAATAATGAGGTACTTCGTGTTGCGCGAGGATTCTAGCTGCTCGGGTTGGCAGGTTGGCCTTTAGGTAGAGGTCGATAGCCGCCATGTAATCGCCCTCCTTTTCTTTGACCTGCAGATTACGTCTATGCAAAACCTTCACACTACGTAGGGAAGTGTGTTCACCTCTCCAGCCTTCTCGTCCTGGCCGCTATCCGCGAGATGGCGATAATACTTGGCCTATTATGAATGACTCTCTTGTGTTCTATCAGCATGGACTAACAAGTTCCGGGCCTACTTTGAGACTGTCGATATCAGGGTGCGAGCGCGCCTCCGCCAAGGCCAGTGCGTCATCCCACTTGTGCAGCGACTGGTACATCTCGATCGCCTCGTCGAGACAGTTCTGCAAGAAGGGCTTCCGTGTTCTGCTTCGGGAGTAAGAAGAGAGTTGTATATTGAATAGCGTACCTGTTCCAGGTAGGCCGTTTCGGCCTGCTTGAAGTCCTTGGCCATCATGGCCATTCTGGCACGCACTTGGTAATGCTGCGTGCCGTCGCCGCCCTGAAGCACATAGCGGGACTGCTCATCGATCACCGACTAGTGCGAGCATAGGCGAGAAACCCAGGGGCCATACAATCTGTTTGGCGGCCTTGGCGGCTAGCGCTGCCGTCTCAGCCAGGTACTGAGCGCGGGCGACGTCGCAGAGGGCGGCGTAGCATCGCTGCGCCACGGCGAGTCGTCGGCGCTCGAGCGCCAGCCTGCCCATCTGTCTCCACATGGCCTCGGTGTCGGCCGACATGTCCAGCTGCTCCAGGTAGGCGATGGCTCGACCGAAGTCGGCGTCCTCCATCGCCGTCCCGAATTCGATCAGGCCCTCGTCCAAGCCATACGCCACCTGGCGAGAAAGGCCAAAGGTTACATCGGCGAGTTCGCGCCTACATGCTGCATACAATATTGTAAGTTGACTTTTCCGCACCAGTTGGACGCCTTCTTGCACCATAACGTTTGTTTGGCCCTCCTCTCTTGTGACGTCAACGATGTCACCCTGAAGACGGAACTAACGGCTAAACTTCGTCGGCACTCGGCACCGCTTCGCCAATCAGCATTCTGCTCTGAGCCGCGGGTTGTGTCAAGCGAAGTCAATGCTCAGCCTATGTACCTTGATGGGAAAGACGCTCATTTGATCGGGCGTGTCGATGTTGTACCAGACACAGAGGCTGTCTCGGTTCTGAGCCACTACGACATCGCTGCCTGGCACCCACTGCAAGACACTGTATTGTACACTGCCCTGTCAGCAATGTGGTGGTGGGGGGCACACACTAACCTGCACGTATGAGCAGTAGCTAAGCAGCGTCTTCTTCTCGTCCGTCTCGACGTTGTACAGACTGAGACGGTAGCGTTTGTCACGAAATAGCAGTCGCCGTCCGGTTTCGTTCAGCTGAACTGCGCCTTCTTTGACGGATTACTCCGGCAAGATGCATCATGTCACACACCAACCATGCCCCCCCCCTTCACTCCAATTACTCGTAGAGTTTTGCGTTTTGTGATATGCTTGCCCTATTTAGGCATCTGTTTTCACGCCCAACACTTGAGTTACTCTTTCTAGTCTAGAGAGAATTTTCGCAAATCTTACACCTAGTGGCTATAGCACTCTGAAATGCCCTCCTCCATCCGCTGCGAACAGACAAGGATGCGGTGTGGTTATTTGAGAGCAAAGCGTCTGCCGTGCCTACTTCGAGCCAGTCCAGCTTGGCATCGTGGGCAACTTGTCCTATGTTGGATCCAAAGCGGAGATCGACGATTTGTATAGTCTTCAGGTCAATGAGATAGGCCATTCGCTTAGCTTCCTCCGAATTCTTGTGCTGGCGCTCGTTTAGGCGGACGCTGAATCAAAGATGGGAAATTAAATTAAATTAAATCAAATCAAACTATATTTAAATCAAATTAAATTTAATCAAATCAAATCGAACTAAATTTAAATCAAATTAAATTAAGTTAAATTAAGTTAAATTAAATTAAATTAAATTAAATTAAATCAAATCAAACTATATTTAAATCAAATTAAATTAAGTTAAATTAAATTAAATTAAATTAAATTAAATTAAATTAAATTAAATTAAATTAAATTAAATTAAATTAAATTAAATTAAATCAAATCAAATCAAATCAAATGAAACTAAGTTTAAATCAAATTAAATTAAACTAAATTAAATCAAGCTAAATTAAATTAAACTAAACTAAGTTTAAATCAAATTAAATTAAACTAAATTAGATTAAATTAAATTAAGTTAAATTAAATCAAATTAAATTAAACTAATTCAAATTAAATTAGATTAGATTGATTAAATTAAATCAAATTGAATTAAATTAAACTAAATTAAACTAAATTAAGTTAAATTAAATTAAATTAAATTAAATTAAATTAAATTAAATTAAATTAAATTAAATTAAATCAAATTAAATTAAAGTAAATAATTAAATTAAATTAAATTAAATTAAATTAAATTAAATTAAATTAAATTAAATTAAATTAAATTAAATTAAATTAAATTAAATTAAATTAAATTAAATTAAATTAAATTAAATAATTAAAGTAAACTAAAATAAATTAAATTAAATTAAATTAAATTAAATTAAAATTAAATTAAAGTTAAATTAAAATTAAATTAAAATTAAATTAAAATTAAATTAAATTAAATTACATTAAATTAAACTATATTAAATTAAATTAAATTAAATTAAATTAAATTAATTAAATTAAAATTAAATTAAATAAATTAAATTAAATTAAATTAAATAATTAAATTAAAAAATTAATTAATTAAATTAAATTAATTAATTAATTAATTAAATTAAATTAAATTAAATTAAATTAAATTAAATTAATTAATTAAATTAATTAAATTAATTAAATTAAATTAACTTAAATTAAACTAAATAAAAAAATAATTAAATTAAATCAAATTAAATTAAAGAAAATTAAATTAAATTAAATTACATTAAATCAAATCAAACTATATTTAAATCAAATTAAATTTAATCAAATCAAATCAAATTAAATTTAATCAAATCAACTCAAACTAAATTTAAATCAAATTAAACTTAATTTAAATCAAATTAAATTAAGCTAAATTAAATTAAACTAAATTAAATTAAATTAAATTAAATTAAATTAAATTAAATTAAATTAAATTAAATTATATTAAATTAAATTAAATTAATTACATTAAATTAAAGTAAATTAAATTAAATTAAATTAAATTAAATTAAATTAAATTAAATTAAATTAAATTAAATTAAATTAAATTAAATTAAATTAAAGTAAACTAAATTAAATTAATTAAATTAAATTAAATTAAATTAAATTAAATTAAATTAAATTAAATTAAATTAAATTAAATTAAATTAAATTAAATTAAATTAAATTAAATTAAATTAAATTAAATCAAATCAAACTATATTTAAATCAAATTAAATTTAATCAAATCAAATTAAATTAAATTAAATTAAATTAAATTAAATTAAATTAAATTAAATTAAATTAAATTAAATTAAATTAAAGTAAACTAAATTAAATTAAATTAAATTAAATTAAATTAAAGTAAACTAAATTAAATTAAATTAAATTGAATCAAATTAAATTAGATTAAAAGTTAATCAAATCAAACTATATTTAAATCAAATTAAATTTAATCAAATCAAATTAAATTAAATTAAATAAATAAATTAAATTAAATCAAATCAAACTATATTTAAATCAAATTAAATTTAATCAAATCAAATCAAATTAAATTTAATCAAATCAAATCAAACTAAATATAAATCAAATTAAACTTAATTTAAATCAAATTAAATTAAATTAAATTAAATTAAATTAAATTAAATTAAATTAAATTAAATCAAAATTAAATTAAATTTAAATTAAATTAAATTAAATTAAAGTAATTAAATTAAATTAAATTAAATTAAATTAAATTAAATTAAATTAAATTAAATTAAATTAAATTAATTAAATTAAATTAAATTAAATTAAATTAAATTAAATTAAATTAAATTAAATTAAATTAAATTAAATTAAATTAAATTAAATTAAAATAAAATAAATTAAATTAAATTAAATTGAATATAAATTACGAGTGGGCAGTTCACCTGATGAGATGGGGGTTCATGAACTCGGTGCGGACAGAGGCGAGGACGTCGTCCTGTCCGAACTCTACGACGGACAGTTCTCCCGCGTTGAAGATGAGACAGACGTTGGCGCACTCGAAGTTGAACTTCTCCGCTCCGGTGGCCGAGGTCCAGGGCACCTCGCTCGCCTGAACGGACGCACACGCTTCTTTTGTGTACCAAAGGGGAACATTTGCTCAGTTACTCTCAAGGAGGACTACCGTCCCGCTAAAGGCGCTCGTCTCCCCTAGGCGGGCCAATTGGAACGGCGCTGCACCGTATCTTCCATTGCGCATACATGTACCTGTCCCGTCTCCAGGTCGGCGAAGAGAAGACTGGAGGCGGTCCTGCCCAGGGCGAAGCGGTCGGCGCCCATCACGCGCACGTCCTCGATCTCGTCCCCGGAGGAGGAGCGCAGCACCGCCCGACGCTGACCTTCCAGTTCTTTCACGATCACCTGTGCCGGGTGCATCTGGTGCCCTCTCTCATGTCGCTACTATCTAGTTTCGAGTTCGAAGGAAGGCTCGCACCTGACTAGGCCCCACGTGGGTCAGCTCGAAGCGGTTTCGAATGAGCGATCGTTTCAGAGCGCAATCGAACATCTCGACGTTGCCACAAAGGGCGCCCTATACAGGTGTTGAAGCATATTACAATGAAAGTTTTGAAAGGGTCGGTGAAAGCAGACTGACGCAGACGAGTCTCGAGCCGTCCGGCTTCCACTCCAGACAAGAGACTGTATACAGATTTGGAATCTGCATGACCTTCACTTCGTCCCATGCGCCTCTTCGCATGTTCCACGTGATCATACGCAACCTACAATTTGGAAGGTTGACATATTTCGTAGAATTTCTACCACGTTGCGTTTATGACTCCCAACTGTGGTATGTAAAAGTAGGTTGACCTGTCGAAGCTGCCGATGACGGCGGCCTGTCCGCTGGGACTTGAAGCGATGCAGGTGAAGTCGGACTCGTTCTCGTCGCGGCTGTAATCGAACTGCTGATGGACGCGTCCTTCCTGGTTGTACGAGATGAGGCGGCGGTCGCATCCAGCCGCCAAAATTCCGTTGGCCGTCCAAGCCAATCCGCACGGCGGACTTGGGTGTGTGCAAATCTTTTTACCCTTAAGTCGATGCACGTTTGTTGAAGAGAAACGCTGGCGAGGCGTAAATGGGTCCAAGTAGATAGTCTGAGGTTAGCCAACACAGCTAACCTGCTGCGCCCCATCGGCGGCCTTGGCGTCGAAGAAGTAGCGCACGATGGAGCCGTCGGCGTGACCAGACAAGAAGCCGGCATTGTTGGGCCTGAACAAGCGTGTGGAAGCCATCAAAATACTTGAGCTCTCCGACTGAAAGTCGGCGCGCACCCGAGGACGATTCGGCAGACGAAGATGTCGGTGCCGTAGAGTGTGGAGGACTTGTTGCTCTTGACGTTGGCCAGGCGCACCTTGCCGTCGGCGCAGCCCAGCACGATGGCCGCCTCCGTGGGCCAGGCCATGCAGGTGACCGCCGACTGCTGCGGGAACTTGTTGCAGATCACCTTCTTCTCGCCCCTGCGCGCGACACGACAACGTGTCACCGGCATACACATAATGAAGCTGGATGGTCAGTGTCGAGCTCTCACTCACTGTGTGTTTCAAGAACATGTATGAAGCTGATTTGTAACTCTATATGAGTTGCTTGAATCAGTCCAGCTCGAACTAAGTTTCACGACGGTCTGTTGGCGACGTAAACGTACTCACCATCCCTGGCCGATCTTGTATACGAAGACAATACAGTCGGACTGGCCCACGGCCAGCTTAGTAGAGTCGGGAGAAAACTTGACGTCTTTCACCACGTAGCTTTTCTTCCCATACTAAAGCAGATCAGGATACTCACACATCACTTCCACGTAGCAATGGCACTCGGAGCGGCGCTGGTGCTTTACCTGGGCGTCGACGGGCTTGGTGGCGAACTTGTCCTTCTTCTCTCCCTGCTCGTCGAACAAGATGATAAGGCGGTCGGCGGTGGCCACGGCCAGCTTCTGATTGTTGGCCGACCAGTCGAGGGCGCTGATCTTCGACGCACCGTCCTGCAAGCGCCCGACCGTCGTCTCACTCTGCTGGTTATCGACTGTTGGTGGCCTGACATCACATACCTGCTGGGGTAGAACGGTCTTCAGGAACTTGAGCTGCATCTCGAATTGCACAAATGGGCACTAGCAGGATCGTTCCATCCCACGGAACGCTGGCAAAGGCAACTCTGTCTAAGAGTACATGCAACGTATGTATGTACACATAGGATCTCTCTCGTTTGTTATTCGCTGGTTGTTATGGAAACGAGACGGCCTTACTGCGTTCTTGGCGACCCGTAGGTTGTGGTGAACAGTAAATGCCACCTTTTGGGAGTATTGTTTTGTAAAAGATGTTTTGGGAACGTGATTATCGTCTATGAAACGAGCACTCTGTCGACAGTTATGCATGATCGATTAGTTCCGTTTTGGCCAAGCCGAACCCTCGAGACTACTGTAGGCTGGTTTAGGTAGAGATGTACATATATGCGGATACTGCCATTTTGGTGTAATCCGACTGCTGTGAATTATTGTTCGTATTTTGCAAAAGGTCACTGTCGGATGTCCTAACGCCCACCGGCAATGAAACTGGTGAATACTCTGATACTTCCTTCCTCGTTTTCGTTCTGATGGGAGGTAGAACGGAAGGCGGCCGAAGGACACCATGAGCAAGTCGGTCAAACGCTTCGTCCAGTCGACCAACGACACCATCCGCCGGTCGCTATCGAGAAGCGGCAACAGCAGCAGCAGTTTGGGTTCGTCGACCACCAGTGTGGTTCGACCGCGCACGTGGGCCCACCCTCCGGAGGCGCTGGAGCGGGGCCATGTGGAGTACTCGGTCAAGATGCTTGGGAAGGCCAGCGTGTCGGGGGCCAAGGGAAGCGAGGTGGTGCGCGAGGCCATTCACAAGATCCGCTTCCAGCTGAGCAGCGGCCTGCCTTCGCACTCTGCCGGCGCCGAGGACGCCAAGCGGCGGTGGCGTCGTGTCAGTCTGCAGATCTCGGTCGACGGTCTCTCAGTGCTCGACCACAAGACGCGGCTGGAGTTGGAGAAGTTCGACCTGCACCGCATCTCCTTCTGCGCCGACGACAAGCAGGATAAACGTCTCTTCTCCTTCATCGCGTCAACGCCGCGCACGGCGTCGTCCGGAGAGCAGCAACCCTTGTCGAAGAACGGAAGTGACGAGTGTGCTGCGGCGGCGTCCAGCGAATCCAAGGATCGAGCGGCTCGCAACGGAGTCAACGGCAGCGGCAGTCAACACGAGTGTTTCGTTTTCCTGAGCGACAAGCTCGCGGAAGAGATCACTCTGACCATTGGGGAAGCGTTCGACCTGGCCTATCGCAAGTATCTGAACGACCAGCGCAATAGGGCGTCCGTTCAAAATGAGGTGCGAGATGGGCGGGGAGTCGTGCGTAGATTACCTGCCTTGTTATGTGTTAGTTGCAACAGTCGGGCTAGATCAGCCATGCTTCTTGCTGTGCTGTTCAAGATGAACGCTCTGCGGAGACGAGTGGCCGAGTTGGCGAAGGAGAACATGGATCTGAGGCGACAGCTGGCCGACTTGGAGAAGAAGCGCATCGCCGACGTCGTCACCGCCTCGGTGAATCCGCCGCCGCAGCTGGTCGACAACTCGAGGCCGCAATGGGAGTTCTTCTCGGGAATGGGGCCGCCCGAGTTGCCCAGCAGTCCCGTGCCCAAGAAACCGCCCAGGTCGCTGGCGCCCGGCAACGAATCCCACGCAGCAGCCGCGGCGACGACGGATGCCACGCCCACTTCCGACGACTTCGACCCGCGAGGATTTGAAAAGGTGCGCGCCTTCGGGCGGTGCCACGATGACTCGTTCTTTCTGTACCTGTGTTGTGCAGATTGACGACTTCGGCCTGGCACCCTTCGGGCCGACGAGTCCGTCGGCGGGCCCGAACCGAGTGGTATCAGCAGCAGGAGCAGCGTCGACGAACAACGTCGCCTCTGAGCGCCAGCGATTCCTTGACTTCGACGAGAAGGAGGCGGCCTTCCAGAGGGGCTTCCCTCTCGGCAGCTCCGACATGGGCGCCGCCGAGCTGCTCGCACTGCGCGACTTCGATCCCCTCGCCAAGACGGCCGATCGCCAGCAGAGCAACTGATGATCCACTCCTTTCGCCTTATTGTTGGTTATTGTCAGGCCGATTAGGTTTGCAGCAATCTCTTGTTCCGCTGCTTGAATCCCAGCTTCACTTCCCGTTTGACCCGAGCCTTAACATAATATCGGCGGCTTCCGCTGTTTCCGATGGTGCCTTCGCTTGATTAAGCCTTCGAATGTCTGATTAACTCTTTCGAATGAATACTAAGCGTTTGGTTGTATCTGTGATCAATGTTGTGCTTGGTAATGATTAACCTCGACCTCGAGTATTGTTCTACGGAAAGCCACATCATACGTGCATGCATTGGCACAAGAAGTGCTGGGAGAAAGGCCCATTCCATTATTGCACCATCTTCTTCTGCCCTCACAAGCCTCTGTCATAGCTCTGAAAGAACAAACAACTTGTCTTGTCAGCCATACATTCATTGGTACAGCGTGGACTTACTGACCTCGTGATCCATGACGACGTTTGGCGGAACCGACGCGATTCTCCGAGTATTGGATTTCGACGGTTTCATGGCGGGATCGCTCTGGGTCGATTTAGGCTTAGGTGGGCGCCGTGGTTTGTTCTCGAGAAGGCCGCCGCCGCTGCCATTGGCTGCCACTGACTCACTGCCCGAATGCTTTTTGGTGCCCAGCGTCCCGCCCTCGTCAACTCTGTTGACTAGTCCTCTCTCTAGAATCAGCGGCACTTGATAGTGCTCCTGCCGCTGGGCCAGTCGCACCGATTCGGGAACGTCCGGGATCGAGACGCTCAGCAGGTACATGAGAATGAAACCCGTATGCTGCAAGAGATGGCCAGCGTTCAAATGTGCGAATGGATGCTGTACAACCAAGCAGCATCAAGTCGACTTACTTCAAATATAATCGCTAGAGTGAGTCGCTGAACGTCTGTGCAGCTTCTGCCTCCCTCTCCGTCGCTCTGGAACCTTTGATGGAAGAGGTCGCAAAAGTTCGACGTGTAAGCAATGATGAAAGCGTTGGTGACGACCCCACAGAAGCTGACAAATCGGATGATGTGCAGCCACATTCCTAGAGCGAGAATCGTTGTTAGATTACGGTAGCGTAAACACATACATAGTACGTGTAGTGCGGACCTATATTCGAAGCGATGAAGGCGACCGGTCGTCTGTTCCACCAGAGAAGTCGGCGCCCGTCGAGCCGAATGTCAATCATGTTTATGACGAGCGCCAGTAGTGGTGCCAACGGGAAGGAAGCGGCGAACATCTGCCATGGATTGTGGTTGACTATGTACATGAGACATACGTACATAGTTCCCTAGCAGGACAAAAACGACTGGTGCCCATCTCTCTCACCATGATGTATCCGTACTGGATGACCTTCTCGTTGTACTCCCACAGGGTGAAGTCCTTGAGCGGGTACTTGAGGTAGGTGCGCTGGACGATATTCTCCACGTCGTCGGCCGCCTCACGCTGCCCTGCCGAAGGGCCAGCCGCCGTCGTCTTCGGTCGACCGCCCTTCCTCGTCGCTGGCTTCTTTGCCGGCTTCGGGGCGACCGCACCTTTGTTACGGTTGAGACGACGCCGAACGTGGCCGATGACTCGTCTAATCCGACGCTTGATTATGCTGAACAGTAGAGCCTGACGACTGATACGGCGCGCCTCTGACAGCGCAGCACCATACTAAAGTGGATTACGGTAGCGCCAAGTCCTTGAACAGCTTGGGAAACGGCTTGAAGAGCATGAGAACGAAAATTTGGAAGGAGAGGAGCGTCATGCAACCTCCCCGTTGGCACGTGTCTCTATAGCGAGGGCCCCATCCGAAGAAGCCGTTGGTCTGGAAACCCTGAAGTAATTGCAATTCATTCCATCATTGTGCCTGCCCGACCACAACTGGAACTTTCGCGGACATTCTCCTCGGGTCGGATGAAGGCGATGTAGAAGAGGGAGGCGTAGGTGTTGGCGAATTGGAAGGCGAACAGCTTGATGATCAGCGCATTGTTGAAGTCGCTCTGCGTACGATGGTTCTCTAAAGGAACTGAGCTCAGTCTGCGGGCCAAACAGACAACGCTTGCAGCAGTCGAGTTGGTGCATTTCGCGCAGTGCACCCCATTCAGTGAGCCGTCTGGCGATCTTGTCGTAGATCCAACCGAGGAGCATGATAGAGAAGGCAGTCTGCATGGTCGGCACAATGGTGGTCATGGTCAGACAGACGACGGCGCCTCCCCGCTTCTTCCCAAGGCTGGCGGCTATCTGTTGACCGGGACCCGACGATGGACATCCAAAGGTGTCACGTGCCTCCACCTTGAAGAAGAGCACTGTAGCGACCAGTGTTTCTCGACAAACGCCGTTCAGATTTTTGAGAATTTTGTTCAGTTGCCGTAGTCGACATTCGCGCCCAACATAGATGCGTTTGAAAACATGTGTAGGTACATTGGTGTGCAGGCAGGCACCTTGTAGAGTATGACGGCGGCGATGCTAAGGAACACGAGGGAGACCATGAAGCAGACGACCAGGGCCGAGAGAACGTACTTCCGAGCGCGCCACCACTGGGGATACATCCAGGACAGCTGGCCTGTGATCGGGTCCTTCAAAATAGAAACCGATCTTCTTGTCTAAGCCTGCATAGTGCATGGGCCTTTGTATCGGTAGTATTCAAAAATGGTCGTACGGGTGTCTGCTTGGCCCCAATGAACTCTGGTCTGTCCGGCTCTGACTGCTCAAACGAGTCCACATCCCATTGGTATGCCAGCTGGTTGCGGCGACGCTTCCATAACTCCACGAACAGGGCGCCTGCCAGTTGATTGTACAAGTCGACGCACACAAACAAGTGAATAAATGAATAAATAAATAAATAAATAAATAAATAAATAAATAAATAAATAAATAAATAAATAAATAAATAAATAAATAAATAAATAAATAAATAAATAAATAAAATAAATAAATAAATAAATAAATAAATAAATAAATAAATAAATAAATAAATAAATAAATAAATAAATAAATAAATAAATAAATAAATAAATAAATAAATAAATTCGATTGAATTGCCAAACAATTGAGCACAACACACAACATTCATTGTGTTTTGTTTTGCTTCTAGTAGCGTTTCCATTGTTCTCTTGTTTATTTATTTACCCGTTTGTTTTTTCATATGTATATTTATTTATTTATTTATTCATTTTATTTATCTATTTATTTATTTATTTGTATATTTACTCATTTATTTATTTATTTGCTCGTTTGTTTATTTATTTATTTATTTATTTGTTTATTTATATATTTGTCTACACGTTTATTTATTTATTTATCTACTTGCTTATTCATTTATTTATTTATTCATGTATTTACTCGTTTATTTATTTATTTGTTTGTTTGTTTATTTATTTATTTATTTATTTATTTATTTATTTATTTATTTATTTATTTATTTATTTATTTATTTATTTATTTATTTATTTATTTATTTATTTATTTATTTATTTATTTATTTATTTATTTATTTATGTATTTGTTTATTTATTTACTTATTAATCAATTAATTAATTAATTATTTATTTATTTATTTATTTAACACTATTATTTGTACGTTATCTATCCTACTCTTTATTTAACAACTTACTTATTAGAAACTATAAACTTAGACTACTACTGTAGTGAAGTGAACGTGGCACGCGGTAATATGGCAATTTATGTGCCTGCATCTCACCCCACAGACAGATTGCCATGGCATATACTGGGGTGTAGATGTGGTCGAACGAAGTCCTTATCAAAGCGACGATATCCTCAGCAAACACTTTGGCTCTGAAGAAAATTAACGTAGGGGAGGGTTTTGTTGCCACCAGCTTGGACAGGAGCTGCTGTAGCAGGCAAATATTCCTCACGTTGAGAGGACGCCACAAGAGGTGAAGTTCCCTGGCTCCTGAGGGACGAAGGTCCATGTGCCATTGGTGTGCATTTGGGTTTCGACTGGCACGGAGCACTCGCGGAATTCGCCTTGTCCCACTCTGAGCGAATGCTTGATGGCTGGAGAGCACGGCAGCGACAGAGATGGCTACTGTCGCCGTAGAGCGGTACCTACCTGCCGAAGAGGGCGGCCGTGAAGACGAGAAGGCCGACGAGTGCGGGCAGCCAGAGCAGCGTGACGAAGGTGCCGATCCAGGCGAAGTAGAAGGCGATCTTCTCGCCGAAGTAGTTGCGGATTTTCCAAAGGGGTTGGAATTTCAGCACTTGACTCCAGGCCCTGTGAAGGTCGCTCCGCGCATCCGCCTCTAGCCGCGGCTTCTAAAAAGTCGCTGTGTGCGCCGTTCGTTGGGTGAAGTTTTCTACCGCCATGAGTAAAGTAGGTATACGCATACAGCCTACCTTCCGCCCATACTCTGAGGGGTCGCGGCGCTTCAGGGCTCGAAAGTATGGGTCGAGCTCAGACGGGTCGTGGAGCACAAACGCGTCGCTGTACGCGCCCTTCATTTGGAGAAACAACAGACCTGCAGCATGGCAGTCGTTAGGGTTACGCAGTTATAGGGCTTAATTTATTCGTTGGGAAAGCTACCTTTCTTCTTGAGGTCATTTCTTGAGGAACTGCGCTCTTCGTCGTCGTCTTCGTCGTCGGCGTCGCCCTTGCGCCCGTCTTGGATGTTGACGTTGATTAGAATACTGTGCGTCTGTTAGGAAACGAGGACAGTGTCGCACGTACAGTGCGTACTGCGTATCAGAGTCGCGTAGATCGCAGGCAGAGCACACACCAACAGTTGGCGCAAAGATGTGCGAAAGAGTTGGCCCAGAGTGGGGTCTTCGCCTCCCACAAAGAGATGAGCTTTCGCGACTTGAAAGGGAGCACTGACGTAGTCGACTGAAGTGGGGCAACAAGCTGTGTGTGTAAAAAGTTCAACCTATACTTTGTGTCTATCAAATTTTGGTGAACAGTATAGTGAACTTTGTACACATCGTTAGCCGCATCTGGAGAAAGTGTCTTGAGAATGTGTACCTTAATGCCAAGTGCAGCTATCCCCACGATACGGTTGTCTGTACAGCTGATCTGAAGCTCAGTGATATCGCCGCGTTCGCTATACGTTATCGGCATGATACGACGCCGTTTATCTGATGTTTATTACCTGTGTGAAAACGTCACATCCAACAAAAAAACTTGCCAAAAGTTTGGTGCGAGCGAATTCCTGTGTTCAGCGTACGCATTTCTGTTTCCGAGTGCACATTCATCAATAAACAGCTGTTCTGGCCATCAGACGAAAATCTGGATTTTGAAATTTTTTGAATTTTAATTCTAAATATCTCGAAATTGGAATTTATTAAAACTGTAAAACTATGTCACAAATTCATATTGGCATACGGCCCTACCATTTCTGCGTTCAAATTCGCAAAAAACGACGTTCTATTTTGTTGATTTATGGAATTTTGAAAAATAATCACGTATTTCTTTTAAATTCCATATCTGCAAAAAGTTTCTCTTGCGTTACAAATTATCCGCAGTCTATATTCTTTCCATTTCTGAAGAAATTTCGCCGTTATATCATCAGGTGAAAAAGTCGATTTTCGACATTTTCATATTTTGATTGAAAATATCTCAAAATTTCAATTTTTAAAAACTGCAAAACTATGTCGCAAATTCTTATTGGCATACGACCTTTCCATTTCTGCATTCACATTCGTCAGTAAATGACGTTGCATTTTAGTCAATTTATGCAATTTTGACAAATAATCGCGTATTTCTATTAAATTCCACATTTGCAAAAAATTTCTTTTGTGTTACAAATTATCCGCGGCCCATGCTCCTTCCATTTCTAAAGAATTTTCGCGGCTAGCGCATCAGACGAAAAAGTCGATTTTCGACATTTTCGAATTTTAATTGCGAATATCTCGAAAATGCGAAATTAGCAACAGAAACGGACATCGGATCCGTACTCAGCGACATCGACTCTACTTGACCACATATGTCACTGACTTTACTTCGGTGCCACGGACGGACGGACACACAGACAGACAGGCAGACAGACAGACATTGTCATCCGTATATATACACCTCGCCGCGCTGAGGCGCGGCGAAAAAACAATCGGTTGCGTATTTTGGCTATGCAGGATTCACCACGTGTACTGTCTGACCTTCATTGTCAGTTGTCACTTTCTTGAAAAGCTTCGCCAAAGGACCCTTGTCGGCGTTGGAGACAATTTCGCACTGAAACGGTAAGCTTTGGAGGGCGAAAGCGATCATTCGCGTTAGCTAATGCGATACCCGTGGCCCCCACAATGTGAGGCATGAAGCAACGGAGGCCGCCCAACAGTAACTGGTTCCAACTGTGTGTGCAACATGTGATGGGTACAGCGAAGAGTGAGATCGACGTACCCCTTTCAGGGGCAGTTCCAGCTTGATTCTCTCGGCTTCCTTCGCCAGGCGGACGCTGGGCGCGCGCAGGAGCAGGAAGACGTGGTCGTCCACCTTCTCCTTGACGATCTGCAGACCTTCCAGCAGAACTGCCTCCTCGAAGGACTGCCGCAGAGGCGCCAGACTCAGCTCCAACTCGTCGTGAACCAGCACGTAGTCAGGAACTGCGACCGCCGACGGCGATGCGCCGCCGCCTTCCAACTCCATCCGACTTCCGATCAGTGATGGCTGCACTCGATCAGGACCGGCCAATTGGTCCGAGCGAGCAATCTTCAGCCACCCACATTTGGGCTAGCAATCTTCCCGGCTTCAGGCAAGAAGCAGCGCGTCCCGTGGACTTGCGTGGGTATGAAGTGACAGTAGATCCCTCTCTAGAGCGGGAAATGGCAAGCCTCCCCCCTCCCGTCAGTTCTACTCCATTATGCAGTGTTACTGTTGCTATGGAGGACCGAGCGGGCGGAAGGCTCAGGAACTCAACGCAGTAAGCCATAGCCAGTATACACAGACATTCCGTTCCATAGAATGGTCAATGCGAGGGCAAGTCTTCGCCTCACTCTCTGATTAGGCGCGGTTGTTCGTAGCAACGGAAAACACAAGCAGCGTGAAGTACACCAGTTACAGTCCGGATTGGACTTGTGAGCGCTCGTCGCTAGATTACGGCACCTTCATAGTTGTAGAGAGAGTTATCCACACTGGGTCCCTGTATCCCCATCACTGGCACACAGTGCACCATTCTAGCTAGTAGCTATCTATACCGTAAACCTGTCTTTCCATATTAAGCTCTGCTAGCTTTGAGGCTGCGTAGCATGACGTCTTTTACGGTGGATACGACGGAGAGAGGCAGCGAACAGCATGGTCAACGGCGTGGCGAATGTATCACGCGATCGCTCATTATCACAGGTTCTCTTCGGCGAATCAATCGGTCGGTCAGTCGGTGGCTTCGGTCAGAGTGGGCTCGCTGGCGGTGCTGTCTCCGCCGGCGTCCTCGCTCTTCCCCTTCTGCCGATGCTGTCGTTTGTCCTCGGCGTTCTTCGGCTGCTGCTGCTGTTTGAGTTGTTGTTGGCTGTCTTTCTGTCGCTTCTTGGCCTTGAGAAGGAAGCCGGCCAGGTGGTTGAAGAGGCGCTCGCCCACGCGGTCGACGCCCTCGTAGCCGGGGAAGTAGTTGATGTCGATGAGGTAGTGGCGATTGGTGGCCACCTCGAGCAGCAGGTCAAGCCCGTAGAGACTGAGTTTCGTGGCCGCCGACACGCGCCGCACCAGCTCCTCCACCGTCCGCCGGTCGGGTCGACGCTGGGCCGCCGCTCGCTCCAGCTCTGCGGAGGAGACGTTGAGCTGCTCGTGACTGGCGCTGGGCTTCGACACGTCCCAGGTGATGAAGTCGACGTTCTTCTTGGTGGGGTCGGGCCCGAGGTTGCGCACCGACGGTCGGTGGACCAGCCAGTGGCGATTGCCGATCACGTAGATCTTGAAGAGGACGCCGTCGTGCGGCACGAACGTCTGCAGCACCACAGGAAAATTGATATTCTCCAGTTTGGCCAGGCCTCTCTCGTTGAAGACCATCTGCATGCCGTGGTGGTGACTCTGCAGCGGCTTCGCCAACAGCGGAAACGCCAGCCCCTTTGCGTGGACGATTCGCTCTCGTTTCCTCGCGTCGTCCGTCGCCTTTATCTGCAAGTACGAAGCACCAAGCATTATACAGTAGTCTACGCACGGAATATTGGAGGCAGGGATGTACATGAACAAAGCGAACCAATGCGGAATTGGGCACGCTGACAGGTCCGAAGCAAAGTTGCTTGCGGATCATTCGGTAGGTCTTGTAGCGGTTGGCCAGTCGGCGGACGGAGGTGAGGGGGTCGACGACGGTCACTTCGGGGTGCTGATTCAGGAAGCGCTTGAACTTGTACAGCTGCGGCCCCACACGGTCGTCGCCTTCCTTGTAGCGGGCCAGCAAGTCCGAGACGTGGTGCACGACACAGTGGAAGCTGGCGCCGCCGCCGCCGCCGCCAGCGCTCTCGGCCGTCGTTGTCGGCGCAGTGGGCAGTCCGTCTTGTCCTTTGGGTTTGGCCATGTCCAGTTCGCAGGCGGTGATCTTGGCCTTCTGACAGCGACGCAGCATCTCGGCGAAGTACTTCTTGGCCTCCTTGCGCTCCGACACCCAGTAGGCGAGACGCGTGCCGGCCAGCTCGCTTCTCGTCTCCGCCCGCCTCCTCTCTCGCTGCTCCTTCTCAGCCGGCTGCTTCTTACTCTGCTGCTTGCTGCTGCTACCGCCGCCGCCGCTTGTCGTCGTCGCGGTCTCCGTCGATGTGGTTCCGCTGGCGCCGCTCTTGCTCATTCTGTCTTCTTGACTTGTTGTTTACTTTATTACAGATAGTCTAGTTTTGAGTAAAATATATTCTTTATTTCACATGTGGCGCGAACCGAGTTAATGATTTATGAAGCGAGGAAGAGAACTTCACGCATGTCACCACAGCAGACCGTGTTCCCGCGGACGGACGCAGGAACCACCATCGAATTGACCACTTGCGCAACCGCACTGCAAGTGGTTTGTGTTTCGACGGTGCCTTTGCCAGGCATATAACCTTAATGACAGCAACAGCAACATAATTCGAGGTTGCTTCAATCCATGCCACTCAGAGCTTGCTTCTTCTACAACCATTGACGTGCAATGTTATGTTATGTTGAGTAACAAGCGAATAATCCAAGGGGAGCAATGAAGTGTGCTTGTGAAGGTCCGTGATCGATGAGTGTAAAGCGTATTTATGTGTCTTCTTTGTGACGACATGACGGAAACAACGATAGGAAGCGACTTGCGACGACGACGACTTGGAGCGGCGACACGACGACTAAGAGGGGGGGGGGGGGGGGGGGGGGGGAACAACGACGCGGGAACGACTTGAGACAGAGCGACAACCACGACGGGAAAGGACGCGCGACCGATTCCACAACAGAAACGAAGGAAATAAAGTACAACTCAACGTTTGTTCTCTCGACGGCTGAAAACTCCCAGGAATCTACGTTACATCGTATGCGCCTCGCCTAACGCACTTCTACATAGATCCTCTACCGTAATACAAGCTTGAACAAGTGTCATACGCAGAAGCGATTCAAACATTCAATTAAAACTTTTACTACGGTATTATATAAACTTCGATCCTGCGAACACGACATATTGTGTACATAGTTCTTTGTACGTAGCATGCCCTTCGTCATGAATAACGAGAAGGTGATTCAGGATGTCACAGCAAGGAAGTCGAAATTTAATCGGAAAGAACTGGAGAGAGAAATAATAAGCTTGCCGTCGAAGGAGGAACCGGACGAGACGAAGATGAAGAGGGTTGACTCGAAGTGGGGAGGCGGCGGTATGATGCTGGTGCTACTGCTGCTGTTGACGATCGTCCGCGTGGCGACTGCGAGACGACAGTGAAGGAAACCCGGGTCCGCAGACAACGGAGGGCGCTTCCGTCTTCGGGCAGTGGGGCTGGCTGCTTGTTCTGGCAGTTCTCATGGCGCTCCTGTGCATCGCCGTCGCACTGCTCCTCTACTGCTGTCGGTATTATTGCGTAGGGCCCGGTGTGGTGCAAAATATGTACCCCGCAAAATATGTACCCCGGGGTACTTATTTTGCATGAAGTCGTGCAAAATTCATACCCCGGGGTATATATTTCGCACCAATTTCACGCGCAAAATTCGTACCCCCCGTGCAAAATATGTACCCCTGTTGTTTGTTTGTACAACGGCCATTCCTTCAGAACAAACCACCTTCAGCGCTCGCCTAACCAGTATAGGGCAGTGTCGCAGGGCCTATTATCGCATTAAAACTGACGTGAGTGGAAATTGACAGAATTCAGATGCAACAATAACGTCACAGCAGGGACAAGTAGACCAGCCGTAGGGTTATTCCATGCTGGCTAGAGGTGCCATACTGGGCTTCGAGAAGATCTCGAGTGTGCCGCGAAACGATGGCGAACAGTTTCTCGAACTAAAAGACATTTCGATTTCGAGAATTTCCTGCGGCCATTGAATGTCGCCCTCCATACTGCCAAGTTACGTAGACATGCAGTAGTCAATGATCTCCTTTACTTTGTCTTCTAATCTTCTTCCATGTTGAATCGACCATAACTACCGCGATACCGCCGCAGTAAACCTGTCGTGCGATGACAAACGGGTCGCGTCAATGGCGTCTCCGGCTACAACTTGCCGCCTCGCGCTGAGAATAGTGAAGCGATGCCACGCGCCACGGCGCCTCGAGCGGTTTGAATCTCATACGGTGGAGGGGGGGGGGGGGGTATATATTTTGCACGGGGGTACATATTTTGCACCCGCTTCCCGTGCAAAATATGTACCCCGGGGTACATATTTTGCAGGGGTACAAATTTTTCGTCACACCGGCTTGATAGGTAGTAGGTAGGTAGGTAGGCGGCAGTGTCATAGATGATTGCGCGCAATTGTAAGGCGCGTTGCGCCATGGCGTGGTATCGAGGTGTAAGTTGTGCGCGGCACTGACGGTGTATGGTGACTACCTGAATGGTCGCAGCATCGGCACCAGCAGTTGGTACGGTTCTTACTAGCCTTTGCGGTCGGGGAAGACAAGGGAAACGTGCAGGAGAACCTGCAGTGAAGCACTCCGACCAGAACGGGAGAAAGCAGACCGCCACTCACTTATCATGAGAAATAAGGCCGATTTCCGCCCAAAGATTCTCCACAAATTCCGCCGGCGCGCGAGTTTCAGAGTACGCATATTCCCTACACCTACAAGGACCGGCGCGCAGCAGAACTCCACCGAAATCCTGTAGACCAGGCCGAATTGAGCCCAAAATGCGCCATTTCGCTTCGATTCAACCAGTAGCCGGCAGCTAATATTCGGGGCTGCGCCAATCGCCGACTCGCCTTACCATTTTGGATGGGAAGAATTGACAATTCATGCGCAAATGCTCACTTCACCACGCCGTCTTTCCGCACTGCATTTCCTTCAATTCAGAAGTTTGAATGGGCGCGCAAATTTAAGCTACAACATAGTTTGAGGAGAGTACGGTAGAAGTTGCATTCAAATTTGAATTTCGGCATTAGGAAAGTGGCTGTTTGAAGGCAAAATCGACACAATATGGAGAAACCAATAGCGAATTCGCGTTCCTCGCCGCGAAATACCCTAGAATCGACATTACAAACGTACAATCACCTCACATCGAGGTTCCTCAACGTAGGGCTTCGGTAGGTCGAAAATCGGCAAAAACTCGCGAATTTTGATCCGAAACGCGAAAACAATGCCAGATTCGGCATCAGCGACCTCGAAAGCACCGGGATCGACTCCAACATTGATTTTGACCGCCCGGGTGGAAATTCGAATTTTGGACGCGGCCAGGGTACGGTAGCCGAAAAAATATTTTTGAAAATTGATTCCGGATCAGTTTTCAACGGGGAATCGCGTGGTGCAGTCCATTCGGCCGTAAATCAGCGCAATCGAGCGCTAAAACGGCCGAAAGTCGAAAATTGGAATTTTCGACCCCCGACGGAGCCTTTTTGGTACCGCAGAACTCAAGATTTCCTCGGCGGATTTCAGAGATTTTGGTCTTAAACGAAAGAGAACATGATAATCTTGCCGATTGGAGATATCTGGCCCGATCTAACAACTCCCTGATTTACTAGGATTTTTTAAAAGCAAATTTTTGTCAAAAAACCACTTTCGGCTACCGTAACCCGAGAACGCGTCGGCCGATTGGCTCGGGATTTTTTTTCCGCAGAAGCTCTCGTAGAGGGCTATAACATATCCAAAGGGCGTCAAAATCGACCGACTATTCCAGAAATTCCAGCTGGGTGAACACCCTCCCAGTAAGTAAATTTTTGAATTTTTGAATTTTTCTCGAAATTTTCCCACCACGCGAAAAAAATGAAGGTCCGTCCACACCTACTATCCCTCGAGAGCTATCGATTAAAAAAAACCCCGTCCAAATCGGATGAACCACGCGCGAGAAATCTTGGGGCAAAAAAGTTAGTCGGTGTCAGCTCCACTATAGCACTCCGCCCCTTTTGGGGTCGGAGTGCTAAAAATCGTTGCCGACCTGTTGAGGGATTTGCGCGATGTAGTGCTGCTACTGGTCGTGATCGCGTCATGGAGAAGTACGAAAAGTTGGAGAAGATTGGCGAAGGTATTAGGGTGGCTCTTTTTCTTGGTCTTCGCTTGGCTGTTTGTGACCAAAAATTCAGAGAATTCATAGGCCAGTTCGTTTTATTTGGATCTAGAAAGTGCCAATTGTCGCGTCTTTCTCGGTATAAGGTGCAGCTTGATAGGGGAGGTAGGAAGGTACATATGGCGGCCGCCATCATGCTAGACTAGCTAGCTCGTAACAGATTAGGGCCTAGACTCGGCCTCGACTTCACAATGAAGTCGGCCGGCTGCCTCGTCCAGGCAGTGAAAGGATCTCGTTGCCTGAGGAGTATGTAGGGTCATTCTTTATTCAGGCACCTATGGAACGGTGTTCAAGGCGCGCAATCGCGAGACGCAGGAAGTGGTCGCTCTCAAGCGCGTCGGACTTCACGACGACGACGAGGTTGTACTTGATTTGAGGGGGAGCTTGTCGTGATTGTGTTATTGCCTCAGAAGTGTAGTATAGAGCACGCCCCGGAGTGCAACAGAGTCAGAAAGCGTGGGCGTTCGTTCGCAGGGCGTGCCCAGTTCCGCCCTGCGCGAGATCTGCCTTCTGAAGGAGCTGAAGCACCGGAACGTGGTGCGCCTTCACGACGTGCTGCACAGCGACCACAAGCTGACGCTGGTCTTCGAGTACTGCGATCAGGACCTCAAGAAGTTCTTCGACTCCTGCAACGGCGAGATCGACCAGGCCGTCGTCAAGGTACTGCTTCGCTCTACCTTCGTTGCTGTGCTGCCGCCGAAACTAACTCGTTTGCGCTTCCCGTTCAGTCGCTGATGTACCAGCTGCTGAATGGACTCGCGTTCTGCCACTCCCACCACGTACTCCATCGCGACCTGAAGGTGAGTTTGGAAGGCCGTTCTGAGAACTTGAAGTGCCGAAGAGAACTTCTCGAGAAACCAATGCAGACGTCTCGTTGCAGCCGCAGAACCTACTGCTGACCAAGCGTCTGGAGTTGAAGCTGGCCGATTTCGGTCTCGCGCGCGCCTTTGGCATTCCCGTCCGATGCTACAGTGCTGAGGTTGGTTGTTGGATGAGACATTTTGTTACTTGTCAGTGGTCTCTCGACTTCTACAGGTGGTCACTCTGTGGTACCGGCCGCCCGACGTGCTCTTCGGGGCGAAGCTCTACAACACTTCCATCGACATGTGGTCTGCGGGCTGCATCTTCGCCGGTGCGCTGGACACGTTCCCGCATTGGTGCTCTTGTACTGTAGAGTGTAGTGGCTTTCGCGTTCTACAACTGCAGAGATCGCCAACGCCGGGCGGCCGCTGTTCGCCGGCGGCGACGTCGACGACCAACTAAAGAGGATCTTCAAACTGCTGGGCACGCCTACCGAACAGACCTGGCCTGGAGTCACTCAGCTGTCCGACTACAAGGCGCGTTCGGTACATAAGCACCCCGCAGAGCGAGAAACGACCATGCGAATCGTTTCAGGCCATGCCGCTGTACCACCCAACCATGAGCTTTGGCCAGGTGGTACCCAATCTGGGCAGCAAGGGTCGAGACCTGCTGCAGGTCGGTGATCACCCGTGGTGCTTCCTTGCGCCCCAATGGCCCATACGGCATGACTTTAGGTTTTCCATTTCAGAGACTGCTGGTGTGCTGTCCGGCGCTTCGCCTGAGCGCCGACGCCGCTTTGCAGCACGCCTACTTCGACGACGTGTGCTCCGTCATACTGTAACGACCACTGGAGAATCTCTGGAGGTTTGGAATCTCCAAGCTTTCCTGGCAGTCAGCGACTGCTCGTCTGTCTTCCAGGCCGCTGTTTCGGTTGTCAATTGTTCCCTTTGGTGGTGTGGTCTGGTGTTAGCTCTGCTATATTCGTTGGATATGTATTCGGCGAGAACCAAGACAGTCTACGGATTCAACAGACGCTTGCAAAGGACCCGCAGAATCTAGAGTTTGTCAGCTCTAGCGAAGAACAGCCTAGCTATCTACCTCTCTTCTGGGCAACAGTTCTACTCATCTACTAAACCTCTACTTACCAGTAGCACGTTCCCAATCCAATCACCGGAGAACACCCAACCATATGTCACGGAATGATTCGGCAGCGCTCTAGGAGCCGTCGCAAGGCCAATGCGTGAAGTGAGCTCGCAAGAGGGGCGCGATCATACTACCCACCAGTGAACAAGTGAAGCAGAGAGAGGAATGGGGGTATAGAAGCGGACAAGAGGAGGCCGACGGTAGGAAGAAAGGCTTGGTTCTAGGCTCCACTACATGTGCAGGTGTGCGGTGTACTTCTTGATCTCGTCGTAGAGGGCGAGGACGAGGGCGCCGCCGGTGCCGCGGAAGATGTTGCTGAGGGCGCCCTTGAAGAGCGCCTTGACGCCCTCCTGCTGAATGACCTTCTTCCAGCAGTCGAGCGTGTTCTTGTAGAGGACGTCCTTGCGCCCACTCTGCATCATCATCCGACGACGGACCGTGTCCCAGGGGTAGCTGCAGATGCCGCTGCTCACCGTCACCACCTGAGAGAGACAGAGAGCGCATTTGTCGACATTGAAGGGAGCGGCTTCTGAGTAAATGGCCGACCTGAGCGATGGCCCAGGCGAGGAAGAAGTTCATCTGTCGGGGGTCGCGCGCGACCATCGCCTTGGTAGTATCGAACATGCCGAAGTAGGCAGCTCGGTAGATAATGATGCCCTGCACGGACACGATGAAGCCCCTGAAATGCAGTCGCCCATAGGCTTGTGTTTTGACTATTGCTGTCAACAAAGACAGGGTCAGAGTGAGTCTACAAAGGTCTTTCGACTGCATGTTCAAACCCACTCATGTTGGAGGAAGTGTACTCTTCCGTAGAGATAGAAGTAAGTATAGTCGTATAGTACGCGTGAGCATATGCTAACGGAAGGGTGTATTGTTGCAGCTTAGTGGCGCTTCTGATCCGTCCGACCACAACCGACGCGACGCTTGAAAGCTTACCGGTAAAGGCCGATGGGGCCGTCGGATTTGACGGTTTTCACGAGGCAGTCTCCCAGGCCCTTGAACTCTCGATTGGCTCCCTTGCCCACGTCGACGGCGAGTCGGGTCCTGGCGAAGTCCAGGGGATAGACGAAGCAGAGAGAGGTGGCTCCCGCCGCTCCGCCGGACGCGAGGTTGCCTGCAGAAGCAACGACGGGGTCCAGTGCACCAGATTAGACGCACACGGCGGACCGGACGTCAGGAAAACCCTCGTTTCAGCCCACCGACGAAGAACTTGGCGAAGTCCTTCTTCTTGTCGATTCCCTCCATGAACCATCTCTTGTAGGTGTCCTTGAAGGCGAAATTGAGCGCCTGCGTGGGGAAGTAGCGAATGACGTTGGCCAGGTTGCCCCTCCAGAGGGAGAGGAAGCCCTGCTCTTTCGGGACGCGCACGAAGCAGTCGATGATGCCCTTGTAGCGCTGGTCGGCCGCAATGGTCTTCTGCGCGGTTTGGATCTGCAGCAAGAACATCGGATTGGAAATTGTTCCGTGCGCCACGCTACGACGATCGACGAATCAAAGAACGGAACCTGAAGCAACAGCTTGACTCTCTCGATTGGCGCGACGGCAGTCTTGGAAACGGCGGCTGCGACTCCACCCGTCATAAGGTCCATCACGAAACGCTTCGCGTTGAACGATCGCGCGTGAACCACATTGTCCGACTCTGGTGCCGCCGCTGGCTTTGTCTGGAACTTCGGCTGCTCAGTGCCGCCACTCGCAACCGGCGTCGTCATGCTTACCGGCTTCCAAAATGATTCAAAGTCGTTCAAGTGAGAAACCCAAAACTAGAAATCGGTATCTGTTTCGTCTCACCCGGTTACTCCGAGTTCGTCGTCATCTACCGCACAAACAAAACCGGGAGCTACGAGGAGACCGGAAAGAGAACAACAGAACAATCAATGCCATACCTACTGAACTACGGTAACTGGTGGTAGGTCACACTAACGCCGGCTTTGCATTCGGCCGTCGCCGTGGTATACGCCAGCAACTAAAATCAGACACAGTGGTCGCGAAAATTTTCGTTTTCGCTCGATTCTGAGGAAGGCCGGGTACACACTATGGATGCAATGCTGGTTCCTGGGAAGCTGAAGTTGAAGAAGGGAAGTGGAGTGGGCAAGAAGTCGAAGGGGAAGACGGGCCAATCTACGAAGGCCAAGGTGAAGGCGAGCGCCGACAAACTGCTGAGGAAGCCGACGACGAAGGACGACTTCCTTCCGAGCCAGAAGCAGCTGCAACAGAACTCGGCCTCGTCCGCTACTGCCGATGACGGTGTGTCGGACAATCAGGGCGCCTTCCAAGTACCGACGAAGACCAAGGCGCAGTTGGCCTTCGAAAGGCGACAAGCCGAGCTGCAGGTCGGTGCGAGCAAGCAAGTTGCAAGGCGAGTGTGATCGACAGGCAGCTTCATTCATCGCGTTGTCACTTTAGGCGGAGAGAATCACGAAGAAGGCGCAGCTCAGCCACCGAGAGAAGGTCGAGAAGTTCAACGACCATTTGAACGAACTGACAGAGTTCAACGACATCCCAAAGATTTCTTGGACCAAGTAGAACTCCGCACGGCATCTCTTCTGCTACCTACGTTACCCACGATGTACGACCGCTTCCTGTCTCGTCACTTGTGCGTTCGATTGGTGTACGGTAACGCAGCCAACTTTATTTACGGAGATCGATACCGCGAATCAATTTCAGCACCGTCGTTTCTTCGGGAAATCTCATTCACGCGACGCAAAATCCCACGAACACCAAAGTGAAACAGAGCCGTCAAAACAAAACGAGGAAACGAAAACAAACGTAGGTACTAAGGGAATGGAGAAAACAAACTCGCTCTTCATAGCCGCCGTATAACTGAGGTACGAGGCAAAACAACCAGGCAGTGGGCGACTCACAAAACCCAATCGGGAAGGCACACACTCGGGCTTTGTACCAGCGCATCAACGAAGAGCTTCTAAGCGAAATGATTCCGAAACCTAATAATAATCTCTGCCTAGCACCTCACAAGTATCTATACACCATTCTGAACTCGCAAGCAGGCCATACTCATCGGCAGCGCAGCACATCAACACGGCAAGAAGGGAAGGCGTGCGCAACACTAGCCATAGCTACCGCCATCCTTGTCGGTCGACTGGCCACCAGCGCGATACAAGCCCTCACGCAAGAGGACGCTGTCGAGCATCCCAAAGCCGCGACCCACGCCTCGGCAGCCAAGAGGAAGGCGCTGCTCGACGCGCGACCAGCGAAGCCTGCGCCGCTCCTCCGCCGCCGCTGCTGCCAGTCGCGAAGCCGCTTTGTCGCCACCGTCGTCGTTCACCATTGGCCCGAAACCAAAGCCGGAAGGAAGGTGCTTCTTGTGCGGAAGGCACGACGTCTCCGCGCCAGTCTTCTCCTCGCCGCGACCGTTGACGCGAAGCGAGTTCTCGGCCTGCGAAACAAACCTCGAGTTCAGAATATTCGAGTTGGCGCGAAGGCATCGCGAAGCAGTCGTCACCTGGAGCGTCTTCGAGAGGTCTTCGCCGAAGCCGTCGCCGAACACTGGGCGCTGGTCGGCCGAGCGCCCTGCGTCGGCAGAGAAGGCTCGGGAAAGGCTCAGATAGGCGTTGTCCATTCTCCAGCGCTGCTGCGACGCCCAGGGGTCGCCGAGCCGCTCCCCTTCCTCCTCGTCGTCGACCGGGAAACTACTGAACAGGGCAACGCCACACTTTGCAGCAAAATCACCAGAACATGCAGTAAAGAAACAAGAAACGAACATCTCTGTCACGGCGCCGCCAGTCTCTCCGTGCGGAAGCAGCGCCTCGCCGTCCTCTTCCATGGGGAAGGATCGGTCGGCGTCCTGTTCACACTGCCCCTCGTTGTCAGGGCCGGGCAACCTACAGAAGCGGACCATGACAGCCTTTCACCATCTAATCGTGTTGAACATCCAAACAACTGACACGTCTTCCAAGAAGGGACTCAATCGAGCGTCGTGTCCACTGCTGTTGTCGTCCGTCCAACTGACCGCGTAATTCGACCCATCCTCGTCTTCTTCTTGGTCTGCAAGTATCGAAGCTGTACGCTCCAGGCAGAACCACTTCTATCAGTTCCACCTTCTTTCATTCTTCATTGTCAAATGGTGTAACGTCTGATTTAGTAGCAGAGGAAACCGACCGTTGTTCCGTTTCTTCGGCTTGTGGCTCAGCTGCACGTTGTCGTCGATAGCTCCCGTCTGAATCCAGCGCCGGAGTAGTGAGACCGCCCTTTCCGCCAGCCACAAAGAACATCTGCATTGAGCATATTAGGATGGAACGCTGCAAGTGTTGACTATCATGGCAAACAAGTCCGACCTGCTCTCGAGGGCGAAGCCGCCCATCTGTCGCTGGCGCTCGTTCATGAGGCAGTGGAAGGTGCACTGGCAGCGCTGGCGCTCCGACGCGTCGTCCGTCTCGAGAATCACATTCTGGAGGTCGGCCACCGTCGGCCCTCGACCGGCGTAGGAGGCCAGCAGACCTCTCTCCCCCTCCTCCGTCTCTTCGGCTGCCGGCTGCTTCTCGGCGCTGGCGCCTTCCTCGTTCCTCTCCTCCAATTCCGTTGCTGCCGTCTTCTTCTTGTCGAGACCGTGGAAGACGAAGGCGGCCGACAGCAAGTCTTCCACGCAGATCAACTGGCCGCTGGGCTGGGAGATCAACGCCGACGGCGCCGTCGCCGACGTCGAGCCACCGGCCGCCTCGTCAAAGGAATTCGCAGAGGCGCGCGCTGAAGCCGGATGACTCGTACGGAGTACTTCCTTCCCCATCTCCTGAATGCGCGTGGAAATGTACTGAACGCACCTTTCTGGGAAATGTACTGGAGGCAGCCGAGGGTGGGCAGCCACTCGTTGTTGAAGCAGAAGAGGCGGCTTCTGCGGCTGAAGATCTCGCCGATCTCGGCGTAGACGGCGCTCCAGTCGGAGGAGGGCGCCGCGGGCGTGACGCCCACGCGATTGGCGATGTCGACGCCCTGGCCCCCGTGCTGCTGCTGCCTCTGCCGGCCCCGACGAGCGCCGCCGAATGACACAGTAGCCTTGTTCTCGAAGGGGTCGATTCCGTGCGTCAGTCTGGCGTGGTCGCGAATGCGCGCCTGCGCGTCCTCGTCCGTGACAAGCTCTGTAGGGAGAACGGACGCTTCGGAAGGCTCCCACACACGACACTTGTACTCTCTCTCTCTCTCTCATTCCCTCACCAGTCAGGTCCATGATGCGGTGCACTCGTCTGGAGACACCGTGCGCGATGCTGAACTCGAGAAAGGCAATCTCGGCGGGCAAGTAGAGCACTCCGGCCAAAGTGCTGTCTTCGACGACGACGCTACTTCGCCTGCCGCCTCGCAAACCCCGCAAATGCTGATCGTAGTACTGGCAAGAGAAGAAGCAGTAGCTCTTCTCCTTCTGCTCTGAAGTATTGACACAACGTTTAATGACAACAGTCCAACAACCATACTACCTGTTGTTGCAGCAGCTATTCGCAACACGATCATTCCAATTTCCAATGCTCACTCGACTTGTCGGGTCCGCAGTCCCACTCCCAGATCTCGCAGAGCTTCTTGACGTCGCCGTCGCGCTTGCGGTGGAACTGCTCGAGAAGCTCCAGCTCGTCGCTGATGTGGCAGAAGTCGTCGCGCTGTCCCCACATCGCCTGCAGATCCCCGCCTCCTCGACCGTGGCGCCCGCGACGCATCTCCGCCTTCTGCTCCTTCGCCGCGCTCTTGTAGCGCAGCTGCTCCTCCAGAGACAGATTCTGAAGGGGAGTAGAATCGTGGATTCGATTCTGCACCGCAGCAGCACGCATCGAATACAACGCCCAATGCAGAGTCAAGGCCAACCTTCCACTCGACGGAGGCCAACTCGCGCATCTCTCCCCAGTCGGCGGGCACGAGTTCCCCCGAGCGGCGCATTCGACAGCGCAAGTCTTTCACGAACAGTGTGAAGCCATTGACGGACGCGTGCTTCGGACCCATCTTAGTCGCTCTCCCGCTCTTCTGCCTTCTTTGGTCCGTGTGCTATGCTACTGGTATCTGGATCGATCACTGACATTATGAACTCAAGTGGGTTACGGTAGGTGGGGACGCAAGCCTTCGTTTCTTCTCAATTTCGAGCGAAGAAATGCTAGACAAAGAGCACTTTACTCTCCACATACATATGTAGTGCACTTCGCGTAGGGCCATTGACAATGTTCAACAAAGGCGGGATTCCGCTTTCCCAGAGAAACATGGACCTCCTATTCCGCATCGTTATCACATGCCATATTACGCCATACCTTACCTCATAAAAGGTACATTTTACCTACCCTATTTAGGAGCTGCCGCCAAGGAACAAAAGCATCACAGTCACCGATTGCGGAGCTTCATTCAGATTAGCGTCTCCCAAAGGTTGCAAACGCGATCACAACCAGCAATGGGCGTCAACGATTGCAAAGCGAAGCATGGAGAGCGGCCGAAATCAGAAGACCCATCAATTGCAGGAGGGGAAGCACCAGTGGTCTGACGCCTAGGCAAGGGACCGGCAGGGGGGGATCGAAGATGGGACGAGGAGCGGCCGCCGCTTGCAACGACGACGCTTCTTTCGACGCGCACTCCGACTGCAAAGTGCAAAGAATCGAAAGAGTGTCTTAGTGCCTCAAAACTAAACCAGTAGATAGCACAGTAGAGTCACCCACGGGCTGGCAGAGCTGCTGACAGGCGGGACATTGGATGACGCCCTCGTGAAGCCAGTCGCCGAAGAGGCGCCTGACGTGGATCAACTGCCCCTCCGCTCGACACTCGTAGAGCGCCGTGCCGTTCAGCAGCTCCACCCACAAGCGCCCGTTGGCGCAACGGAACTGGAATGGGAACCGAAACTCGCCGTTGAAAGAGTAGACTGCAGACGAGCCAACAGTTGGCGTTTGTCACAGAAATCGCCAGTTCATTTCGGACTGTAGAAGACTTTGAGTGTAAGCAAACTCACCGGATAACAGCCGGCGCCGTTCTGCCGATAGGTGCGTATGGCGCCGCAGCGTCTCAGTCGCCAGCTGTTGCCGCCGTGGTTGAAGCAGCGCGAGTCGGGCCCGTAGCTCTCCAGCGCCGCGTTCAGATGCGACGGCGGCGTGTTCTGCTCGAATTCGCACCGACTGTCCCGCCGGCGGCGGAGGCCCGCAGTGGAAACCGTTGTTGACCCGTTCAGAAGCGTAGCTCGAGCGCCTAAGGAGTAGTCCTGCTCGTCGGCTTCGATTCTCCACTCGAATTCCTGAAAAAGACACCCATCACTGGGACCGTATTCGTCAAGGCAAATCCCATCTCTTGTTAACAAACGAGGCGCTCGACAAGAGAGAATGGTACGAAATACTCACCTGATTGTAGGGGCAGAAGTCGGCCAGCTCAACCGATCCTCCATACAGGCTAGTGGCGTTGTGCGGCACACCTTTGAGGCTCTCGAAGTTCTGAATCAAACGAAGACACCATATCGTGCTGCTGTTAGGATTCTTGGCAATCAGCGGAAGCGCAGCGCTCACCCTGTAGCTCGGCGGAAGCGGCTCGGTGTAGCCGACCAGGTTGCAAAGGGCCAGAGAGTCCCTGCCGTCCGTGCAGGTGGTCGTGGCGAACTCTCGCGTCTTCTTCGCCCTTCGCAGTGCAGTAGACGACGTCGAGGGAGCGAACTCCTTCACTTGGTCGCAGAAGGGATCCGCAGCCAGACCTCTGAAGGCGGCATCAAACTACCAACTCGTCAAGATTCGCATCTATTGCTCGAGCTACAGTGACTCAATTTCAGATCTTCTTACGGGTAGCAACATCACCAGCCAATTTCGAACTTTCAAATCTCATTCGTATAGCAAAATGACGCGATTTCAAACTCCTGCCAAGTTACTTCACAAAGGATTTGCTATTCAAACTTCGTAACCGTAATATCACCCTAAATTCAAACTTCATAGCCCTAACCTTGTACTAGTACGCCAATATTCAAACTTCGCAGAGCGTAACTTCATCCAAATTCAAAATTGGCAACCGTAATCTTGATTTGACCTAATTCAAACTTCGTAGAAAGCACAATGTTGTAATTAGTTCAAAAACTTCATAACGGTCCAAATTCAAACTTCGTAACCGCAACCTAATAATTCGGCCTAAAACTCCAACTTCGTAAGCGCAACTTTGCAATGTGGTGAATTCAAATTTGAACTTCACAAATTAAAACTTCGCAACCGTAAATTTTCATAATTTGCTTCAATTTCAAACTTCATATCACTCTGAATTCAAACTTCGTATCCGTTATCTTATAATTTGATCCAAATTCAAACTTAGTAAGCGCAACTTAGTAATTTGGTTCAAATTCGAACTCTGCGACCGTAATCTCGTTCAAATTCAAACTTCAAAACCGTCAAATAAGGAGAGAGAGGTGCGAAAAAAGAGAAGGAAAAGGGGTGTGAGTGGAGGTGTGATGGTGGAGTGTGATGGTAGAAAGGTGAAATGGTGGGTAGAGAGAATGGAGAGAGAAAAGGTTGGAGTAAGTGGAATGGAATGGGTTCAATGTGTGAGGATGAGAAGAAAGGAAAAAAAGAAAAAAAAGGGAGAGAAAGGGGAAAAGGAAAAAAATATAAAAAAAATGAAAAAGAAAAAATAGAAAATGGGAGGGGAAAAAGGAAAGGGGGGAGTGAAAAAAAAAAGAAGGGAGTGAAAGAAAAAAAAAAAAAAAAAGAAAAAAAAAAAATAAAAAAGGAAAAAGGGGGGGGAGGAAAAGGAAAGAAGTAAAGAAGTAGAAGTAAATAGATAAGAAAGAGCAAAGAAAAGAAAAAAAAAAATGATGTGGGGTGTTCGAGGGCGAAGAGAGAGCTAGGAAAAAGGATAAAGTAGTAAGAGTGAGACAGAAGAGAATTATTAGAGGAAAAAAAAAAATATATTACGCGGAAGGGCGAGGAAAGAAAAAAAGGAAAAAAAATAAAAAAAAAAAAATTTGAAAGTATGGGTTGTGTTTTTTTTTTTAAAAAAAGAGATTGTGTATTATGATTATATAAATATTGTATCTAGTGTGGGGTGGGAATCTATCGAAAAAAAAAAGGGGGTGTGTGTGTAGCGAGAGAAGGAAAATATTCCCCTGGTCCCTTTTGGAAAGCGGAGTGCAACCGCAACCATACTTTCGCCCAAATTCAACCTTCGTAGGTGTACCCTTATATCTGGGCGCAAATTCAAACTTGTCTGCGCAAAGGCTTTATATAACCTCGCGCACGTTCAAAACTCTACTAATGTTCCAAGGTTCGCATTGACGGAGCTAATGGGTCGAGAGAGAACTTGTACGAACCGTGAGTGAACGCCGACTTACTGAGCGCGCCGTGTCCGTATCCACTCGCCGCAGCTTTTCATTGCGAAATCGCAGCCCAGACCGTTTCCCCAGTGAAGGAACTGAGCGGCGCTGAAGAAACACGGTGGCCGAATGAAACGCTTCTAATGTCGAGCGCAACTGTGGATGGGTGGAGCGACCTGTAGTCGGGCTTGTACCAGCCGGTGTCCTCGAGCAGGGCGAAGGTCACGCGACTGTAGACGGGGTTCTGCGTGTGACTGCCGGTCATCGCCTCGTTCTGTGACGGTTCGTACATTTGGGACAAACCGCAACAACTCAAGTTCAACGGCCGAGAGCTCACTTCGAAGATCCGCTTCTCCCAGTGGGTCCAGGCGGTGCCGTCCCCTCCCTGGTCTTCCAGTTCGGCGCCCTCGAGCTGGGCGCAGCCGAACTGCCGCCGCGCCTCTCGGACCACCGCCGGCGTCGACAGCAGCTTCACGCGCCTCTCCATCTGCACGCGCATACATATGTGCGTGCATCGAACTGAATACGTGCCCGACAGCAAGGGAGGACTCACGGGGCGCTCGCTTCCGGCCACCCACCAGTCGCGGTAGGTTTCGTGACGGACAGTGGACTCGCCGGCAACATACGCCTTCCCGTCGGAAGGCGGGAGGCCGAGATGGTTCCTGGCAGTGAGACAACGCAGGTGAGAGCGCCGACGTGACAAAGAGGTGACCTGTACTCACCTGGCAGTCCGAGGCGAGCCGTCGGGCCGTCGAAAGAAGGCGTAGAGGGCGATGGAGAAGCCGAGCGCGTGGAGGATCTCGTGTTTGATCGTCGACAAGAGGACTTCGCGCTCGCGCGAGGCGGTCGACAGCGCCCCCGGACAAATGTTGACGTGGCCGGCGATCGGCCTGAACGACACGGCGCTTCCGTTCGGTGTGCGAGTGGCATGCCCTATCAAAGAGCTCGCAATCGACACTGCTGTAGTAACGGCCAAACGCTTCATCGGCCTGCTGACCTGTCGAGTTCGCTCTCCTGTTGGCAGTGCGCCGCGTAGGCGACCGTATCCCCCTTGAGGCAGCGGGCGGTTTCAACTACAGAAACGTAGAGGATAAAATCTACCCCCGACGCTCCTCTGCCGGGAATATGGGTCTTGAAACATGAGCGAGAGTCGGCCGATTGGCAGAAGTAGCACGACTGAATAATAGCACAGATATGCAAGCGTGGATCCGAAATCCAAACAGCACAATGCAAGGGATGGGCCAACTTTCAAGTGAGCGTCGGGAACGACCACCTCGCCGCACTTCGTCTCGTTTCGACAACCCTTGGCGCAGCGCCGCAGCCCGTCGTGACTGCGAACGTACTCGCGTTTCGTGGCGCACTGCCTGCAAAGGATATACGTTCTGCATCTTCTGAACAAATGGATCCGATATGGATGAGGCGAAGATATCCTGCCTGTCCAAGACAATACGGCTTCGCGCCCCTTTGCTCGACTGTCGAACCATCAAGTTGTGACTCCAAAACTGAGCAGCCTCGGGAAGAAGGCTAGAGTTCACGTACGCCTCCTCAGACGGCGATAGTCTGAAATAAGGGGGAGCGAATCCACAAGCCGAATCATCATCGTACGAAGCCTCAGCCCCACCCCCCCCCCCCCAATAGATCAATTTAGACGTAGGGCAAGTGATCCCACGCAGACAAGACAACCTCTTCAGGCTGTCGTCGTAGTAGAGCTCCATCGTTAGAGGAAGATACGAAGGCTCTTTCTGCAGAACGCGGAGCTGCCGTCGCCGACGGTGGCGCAGCCGATGGCGCCCATTCAAATGGACGCCCACAACAACCTGACAAGATAATGCTGCTTTTAGTCTAAGTCAATGAAAGAAGCTCCATCGGCTACAAGTTCAGCGAACTACCACCGAATTACGTAGCCCGTGTGAACGCGCGGACCCATCTCAGCAGTCAACACACCTCATCCGGCTTCGGTGCCGCATTGGAGCACTTGGCCGGCGAAGGCGCTGCAGTCGTCCCACCGAATCCACTTCCCAACCCAATGATTATCAGCTGATAGATCAGAACTCCACTAACGGACGAGAGAATCCACGAGTTACAACCGCCACCGGCCCAACGTTGTGTTCCATTGGAAGTACGTTTGAACAACATCGAACTAATCCGTTTCAAAAGCTCCTCCCAGTCCCATTGTCAAATGTCGGACGATCCAATCCAAGTCATAGCATCATGTGCAGAGATGTCGAAACTTGCATAGTCGAAAACCGTTATCGCTCAAACATGACAATCTTCGTCGCACAGATCATCAGTCTTGATTATGTAGCAAATTCAAGGCATGAATCGAAGCGATCAAACTTGCACTCCAATTCACGAATTCCTGCAAATTCTACACTCCATAACGTTCCATTCTCAGCTGGATGGATATTCTCATCCACTAGGGTTGTGTTTGCGGATTGCGAACTACCAGGGTTCGCTCTTCGATCTAGGCACACTGTATGGGCAAGACAACGCTCTGCAGTGATGAACAATAGGTTGATTTCGTTTCGCTTATACTCGGACGAACAGCATTGATATGTAGTTGAGCTCATAACCGCGTGGTAACTAATGGGAAACGATTCGCTTGCCAATGAAGCAGCACGGCAGGCGTTGACCCGATACTACTTGTCATTATTCACTGCACTACGAAGTCCGCTGCTTTGGTGTGTATCGATCAGAACCGACGAGGGAAGGGAAGCGAAGAACAGAGTAGGTAGCGGAAGCGTGGAGCAGCAGGCGGAGACCAGCTGCCGCGTCTGCCGCGCAAGTGAAAGAGCGCCGTCCGCCGGCCTGCCATCACGCGCTCGTAGGTAGGCAGGCAGTGGTGGGGCCAGCCAGCCAACAGCGCGGCGGCGGCGGCTGAGGAGCGCCCTCACTCGCTCAGCTGAGAGAAGGAGAGCTGTGCCTGTGTCTCCTCTATCTATCGAAGCCGTCGCCGGCTGAACGTCGGTCTGCCTGCTCGTTCGCTTTCTTCGCCAACGCCCCTAGAGAGTCGCAGCGAGAAAACACGTCGAGTCAGTCAGATGCAGCACGCCATCCTCCTCGTGGCTATTTAGATAGACCTATCCTTTGCTGGACACCGCACGGGATAACCATAGGTCGAAGGAACTTCTTTCCCTTGGTTGGACCTCCTGTGGCCGGTTATTCTGAAGAATATTATCATGGGAATATACCACCGGCGAACTAAACCTGACTCTTGCTGTGCCGCCACGACTCCCAGCGAATTACATTAGTGTACAGCTCAGTCGACACACCCTTTGTATGAGCCTTGGTGCCTATTTTCAACGAAAGGCGGGGAGTACAGGCGTTACTTGTCACGTGTTTGTAAGTGCGGGCTCGTGCCAGCCTGAGACGTATGCGCCCACAACTGGGGGCGCGCCGCGCGAGCTTCGAACGCAGTGCACTCAAGCCGTCTGTTGCCGCCGCCGACGCGAACCACGTCGT
This sequence comes from Linhomoeus sp. GSCO2_2, assembly GCA_030248115.1. Taxonomy (NCBI): domain Eukaryota; kingdom Metazoa; phylum Nematoda; class Chromadorea; order Monhysterida; family Linhomoeidae; genus Linhomoeus; species Linhomoeus sp. GSCO2_2. Next base: position 22,440 of record JASAMZ010009095.1, on the reverse strand, counting down.
TGTTTCCTCCCATGGCCATCACTGTGACACTGCCTTCTCGCCTGCAGTGGTGAAGCTAAGTGGCGAAATCCGTTCCAGCCAGATAGATAGTGTCCGGCGTTAGCGCGACTGTATGTGGGCGAGTGTTCCATTTGTAAAAGCACAGGCGAGACGACGGTCCATCGCAACGGTTCTCATAGCAACCTGACGGCGATTGCAGGCTGCTGCGGACGTGCAAGTGCGACTACAAAGAGTCGGCTTGCACCGATGGCCTTGTGTTGAGGCGAGCAAGTCAGCGCAACACTGTTCGCTCCTGTGACACCGACGGGCGACCGAGCTGACGTCGCTTTTCACAAGGAAGCAGACCATGGGCAAGACGGTGAAGACCTTCCAGGCCTATCTCCCTCCCGGCGGCCGTACCTACAGCTGCATACACTGCCGTGCACACTTGGCCGACCATGAACAGCTCATTTCCAAGGTACTGTATGGCGAGAGAATGATCGAACATCATCTAGGATGGAGGCTCCGAGTTCATCGCCGTATTCGTGTTTCAGTCCTTCCAAGGAAGCCAAGGCAAGGCGTACCTGTTCAACGCCGTGTAAGCTCTCTTCAAGCAGTTCTGATTTACAAACGACGCCGAAACGAAGGCGAGGTGGTTTCAGTGTGAACGTCGGCTGCGGACCGGCGGAGGAGCGGGTTTTGCTGACTGGTCTCCACGCAGTGGCTGACATCTACTGCGAGTGCTGTAAAACGACCTTGGGTTGGAAATACGTAAGCCAACTTGCTTCTGCATAACTTCAGGCATGCACGCTTTGGAGAGCGATCTTTGCAGGAGCACGCGTTCGAGACGAGCCAGAAATACAAGGAGGGGAAGTACATCATCGAACTTGCGCACATGATCAAGGACAACAACTGGGACATGGCAAGATGACCGGCGCCTGCGACCCCAGACTTCCTCACCCCCTCGTCTCACAGATCCTCCGTCTTGCCGTCCAGCTGGTGGAACGAAGAGCCTCCACGGACCTATTGCTTGCTATCTATCCAGCACTCACCCCACGATTTTTGGGCACACGCCGTCTCCTCGTCCGTGTCGCCAATCTCCGCTGCCCCTACGCGCCCCTCCTCTGATCTGATTCGCGGCGGAAAAACTGCGTTTACCCGCCGTGTACGTTGCTGCGTTGTACATTGAGTGTTTTGCGTCTTTGGCTGCTTCTTGCGCGCTCTGTGATCTTCGCTGTACATCGACGCCCAACGGCCACCGCTGCTGGGACAAACCAGAATTGCGTTTTCGAAGCTGACCACCATCAAAGCCACACTCGTGTTATTTCGTTTCAACTTGACAGGACAAAGACAGACACTTTGAGAGTACAATTGCACGTGACAACCTAGGTGTAGGTATCCGATAACTACAACAAGGCAAAATATTGGCTTCAAGTCGCGTTTCGACTCAGTATAGCATCGCGATTATCTGACGACACACGCTGTCCGAGTCCATAATTTCGTGCGTCGCTCGCAGCAGCTACCAATGACCCAAGCAGCTGATCAGATCACAGAGTCACCTCGGTAGAGGCAGTCGTCACAAAGCCACGCTGTCGCTCCGAAGGGCGCGACGAAGACGACGACGCAGTTGTCGCGTCGCCGGAAAGGCTGTCGTGAAGTTTGACGGCGTCGGCGAACGTCCTCATGTGCTGCTGCGGCTGGCGAGCCTTCTTGGCCGTCGTCACTCTGGGCGCCCGGCCATTGGCGCCGACAACGAGCGGAGCGGAGGAGCCGCCGACGACGTTCTCGTAGTCGCTGACTTCCGGCGGCTGATGCCTGCCGCCCGACGCAGCCGCCGACGCCGCCAGAGCCTCTTCCACGGCCGCCTTGTAGAGATCGCTGCCGCTGGCCCCGCTGGGCGCCCTGCCACGACGACGGCCGGCCGCCGATCCGCCTTCGCCCTGGAAGTTGTCGTCGTCGCCGTCGTCGTCTTCCTCCTCCTCGGCGCGGAAGAGGTTGCACTTGCTGCCGCCCGAGGCCATGACAGCGTCGGAGGGCGCCCCGAAGCTTCTGCCCACGCTGATTGTCACCGAGGAAATGTCGTCTGACATGGAGAAACTGCCGTCGGCCCCACGGGCCGCCGAGCCCTTCGCCTCAAGCTGCAAGCACAATTCTCGCGTTTGAGCTGTCACACGCTGGACCAGTTGGCCTCCATTTACGTTGGTCTCAATCAAGCTTACGATAGGGACTGCAGATGAACACCCGCTGTGTGTTGCACCTGACAATAGTTTCAATAACTAGTAACCGGCCTAAGCAGCTTCATATGGCCGCCATTCCAGTATTTCAAGTCAGTTGGAGCCAACCTTCTGATAGCGGACATCGGGATCGGCGGCGGCCGCCTTGCTGTTGGCCACCGTCAGATGAGCGCTGTTGTCCCCTGCGAAGTAGACGGTGGTCGCGTTGTTGTTGGCCAGCGAAGACGACGCCCTACAGCCGTCGGCCATCAGCTGATTGGGCTGCAGCTGCTTTCCCACGTGGTTGAGATGCCTGAAGGGACGGTACATTACGACAGGAAACTGCCAGCAGACACAGGGTGGTTTTTTAATCTATCAAATCGGATATCTTAATAACTTTTGCCTGAGTTAACCTAGACGAACGCAACTTGCACACGATAGACACAAAACTATACAATTACATGTGTTACAAAATGGTTTGATTTCACAGCAAACTCCACAAGTTGTGGGGGGGTTAAAGTTGGGGTCGCAAATTTCCTGACAGTGCCGCACTGGAAAGCCTATAAGTCTTGCAACATCCGGCAAACTTTCACGCGACTTGCACCGTTAAATGGACAAGTAAATGAGCTTCCATATGCCGCAAAGACCGACTCTGTAGCTTAAATAGCGCCAATGTTACAGTTCGTCAAAGTTGGCCAGGCAGTGCCATCGCTCGGCCTGTTCAGCACTGGCGCCACTACTCGACAAGGAAGCTTCCGCGGCAGCACTTCCTGGCCAACTTTGACGACCTCTAACATTAGCGCTATTTAAGCTACAGAGTCGATCTTTGCGGCATATGAAAGCTCATTTTCTTGTCCATTTAACGGTGCAAGTCGCGTGAAAGTTTGCCGGATGTTGCCAGAGTTATAGATAGACTTTCCAGTGCGGCACTATCAGGAAATTTGCGACACCAACTTTAACCCCCCCCCCCCCCACAACTTGTGGAGTTTGCTGTGAAATCAAACCATTCTGTAACGCATGTAATGGTATAGTTTTGTGTCTATCGTGTGCAAGTTACGTTTGTTTAGGTTAACTCACGCAAAAGTTATTAAGATTTCCGGTTTGATAGATTAAACCAGGCAAGTCGTCCGGGGGACGCAGTATACTCCACATTCCACAAATTTGAACTCTCGCACGGTGACTCCTCTCCTGTTGTGGCCTCCTGACACTCCCAATCGCAAAAGCAATGCTGAATTCGTGATCTACATCCCAAAATACCCCAGACTCGACATACAACACCCCTAGTTTCCTATGGACTCCGGGAACTGAAAGTCTGCACTTGGGGTACGGTAGAATACAAATTCGTCTTAGGTAGGTTCAAACATCATCTAAGCACTGAACGGATGCCAAATTCGTAATCAGCGCCCCCGAAAACCCCGAAATCGAGCATAATATTGGCAAAGTCGACCCGACACCCAAAATTCAAACCGACGCGGCAGGGATACTGTAGCTCCGCAAATTTTTAAAAATACTTTTCTGGGCCAGATTTAAGCGCAGAATCGTTTGAAACCACTTTTGGAACGATTCGGCAACTCATTCGAGCGCTATAGACGCCGAAATGCAAAAATCGCAATTTTCGACCCCGGAGTCGAAAAAGTCGCAGTGTAAGAAAGTTTTTTGTGTTTCGCCCGATTTTCTCCGTTCATGCCTCATTCGATAGAGAACATCTGGGAAGGAGCACCAAGAGTGGTCTCGCCGCTCTAGCTGCTACCTAGCTCGCACAGCAGCCCGTCAAAGTCGACCCGGGGCCAAAATTCGCGAATTTTTCAAATTTGGCGCCAAAATGGGTCCCGCAGCGATCAAATTCTTTTTTCCACCCTCGGCCCTATCGAGTACTACAACATATCAAAAGATAGTATATACCATTATATGCAACTTTTTCGAGTTCTACCTTGTACTATGCCTTTTCAGTACTTTAAAAATTTAAATTTTTGCATTTCCCGCCAACGGGGTCCCGGAGCGCGACCCCATATGTCGTGCAGGTTGCCCACCTACTAGGCCTACCCAACGCAAAAAACCGTTTGCAAATCGGCCGCTTCACGCGCGAGCTACATCCGTTGTAATTTTCTGCGTTTCGCGCACACTCGCTATATACTCCACACTTTTTTGTGGAGTATAAAAAACACCCTGTAGGTTGCCAGAGAAACACCTACGCTGGGTATTGGGAGGAGAAGAGGGCTCTGGCCAGGTTGCCACAGCAGCCGACGGTGAAGGGATTGTAGCCGCTGCGGAACTTGCCCGTCACCTGAACATGGTGGAAGATGGCGGAAACAGCAGCGGTCTGTGCTAGTTGTTCCCCAACCTGTTCATTGGTGGTTCTACCCCTGACGACGAGGACGGCGTGGAAGGTGGTCAGGCCCAGGATGGGGATGAACATGAAGAAGTCCAGGGCCAGAATGCACATCGAGGCGATGTTGGGGGGAGACAGCAGCTTCTCGCTAAACGTGGAAGGGGAGTGGCCATGTGCCTAGGGACGACCGTCTGTTCACGACGGCGCACAGGTCGAGGCGCTCACCGAGTCCGAATCGTGTAGGCGAGCGAAAGACCGAAGGCGTACAGCATGTGGAAACTAAGAGACAGCAGGAACAAGAAGAAGTAGCGGTAGTTTCTGCGGCCCACGCAGTTGTGGACCCACGCTGAAAAAGGCGGTCCGGGAGACAGTATCTGTATCTCCATGCGACTCTCATTCACTAGGCTTCCCAGTAGGGAAGAGCGCAGAGGACGTACGGCAGTGATGGTCGAAGGTCTCGATGCAGTGGTCGCAGACGGAGCAGTGGCTGCAGCGGGGCGGCCGGTAGAACTGGCAGGTGACGCACCACTTCATGCGCACCGTGATCCCGTTGATCTCCACGTTCTTGTAGAGCGGCGAGCGGAAGTCGTCGCTGCTCTGATTCGTCTCCGACGACAGCGCTGCCACGGGATTGGAAAGCGGGTGTGTAAACCAATTCCCTTACTTGGCAGTCAGAGTGTGCCACATCGGATCGGAATTAATCCAATGCCTGCGCTTTGGCAAAGCATGCGATATCCGCGTCGGGATCTCCATTACTGCAAGGTTCTCCCCCACCAACCTCTGGGTATGACGCCGGGATCCATGACGCAGGAGAGGAAGAAGTTGGCGACGATGAAGAGAACGACAGCCGCGTCCACCAACACCAGTCCGACGCCCCACCAGTGGAAGGTCTCTACGATCGCCGGCACTCTGTGAATAGGAACAGCACAGCAAGTATTATGGAGTGAAGGACAACAAACGGGGCAACTGATGTCTCCTACACAAGATAGTAGAATGCTGCAGTAGCTCCCAGCAGAAGTACCCAAGCCACAGTGGCCGGCACCCACTCGGTGATCGACTTCATTCGCATTTTGGACCCAGACCAGGCCGGCGCAGGGAGGTTGGACGAAGACACGAACCAGTAGCTACTTCGTAGGCTATTGTCCCATCTGACTGACAGTCACAATTATTACCAAAGTACCAGTCGATAATCAAAGCAGGCCGAATTCGCAGTTATTTGATCTCAGCCGATCCCCCATTGATACCTAGGAACTCAAACATCATCACCTCTCTATCAGCACTCGTCTGGTACATGTCTCACCTGGACAACAACAGATAAAGTCCGAATTACTCGGCTGTCAAATCACGTAAAAGGCTTATAGGCGCAGAGATTCACATAATTATACCCCTAGTTATTGCATTGTATAGTACTCAGGACTTAGGAGGCTCACGCTAGAACGGCAAACCCTAAAATTCATTATCAGTGCATATGCAAAGGTGTATTATTTTACTAGCTGCTTAACATGGAGAAATTTGCACTAGTGAAGTTTAAATGGATTGGATGTAATCTGTCAAAAGTAGTGCAATTTCCAATAAATGTCCAGCCACAAAAGCAACGTGGCACACTTAATGGCAAGAAGGTTTGAATGTAACATCGTAATGCCAAAGTTCAAAGAAATAGACTGTTGCTACTCCAGTGATTATTGTATAGCTGGCGAGTTTAAGTACTTAGCGCAATGTTATTGTGACACGTTCGTTATGCTACTCCTGTTCAGGTTCTGACGATGGTGCCGATCGAGCGTCAAAAGCTCAACCAAGTTTATTGCGCAGAGCACGCCATCCACAAATACTAGGTAATTAATTCACGAGAAATATTAGCACTGCAATAATATCTGATCAGGTAGACGTTCTGCCAATCTCTCCACTGAGCTACCAAAACAACCCATGGCAGTTCTGTTTCCACAGTTGGAACCTAACACTCAGTAGTAGGGGCTGAGTAGCTTGCTAGTGATGAAGCGCTAATTGGGCTTGGTAAGGTGCCATACCTTCTCTCACGCATAGGTCCAATAATAGCCTCAGACTTGGTGCACATAGACTAACATTTAGGTTTAGACATATTCTCAGGCGTTGGCTTTGATTTTGGTTTAGGCATAGACTCAGGCTCAGTCTTGAGGGCTATGCTCTGGTTCATGTTTTAGCTGAGACCTCCACTTTTAAAAGGTTAGCCCTGTCTTGTCATCTCTGTCCATTGCCAGTTTGCCACACTGATACAATGCCTTTGTCATCACCATGCTTATTTATCTATGGTTTCCACCATTACATTGCCTGTCACTGCAATGTCAGGATGGTATCTGTAGTGAGCATGCCATGCAGTTTGTGCAGCAAACTTTAGATATGTGCGCAGTAGCCAAGTAATCAATTACAATTTCAGGAAAGTTCCCCCCTGCTGGGGGGTAAGGACAGGTGAATTTGTTCGTCCTTATGAAGACTGATGATGAACAGGCTGTGTATCTCAGATGGCTTCGGGCCCTCTACTACACGAAGAAATTCAGCGTGCTCTGTTCACGCGCACGGAGCTAATCACGTACGCACAATGTACATGTGGCAAACGCACTTTACCACTATCAACACGCGTGTGTGGCTTCAGTGCCTGCCACCGCATCTCACACAACACAATGTCCGCACTCAGCGCAACGTACGCAAGGGTGATGGACCCCATGGCTAACTCCCACTGACTGCTCAGCCATGCATGCAAGTAGATGGCTTCACCTGCTAACAGAGCTTCTGGAGATATTAATGTTGGTAAATGCACATTCTGCACTAATGCTGGGTAAGCGTTTTGCAGTAAGTACACAAACGACAAACACAGAGACTCATAATTTAGTGAGAGTTGGGCACCCATATACAGAGCACTCTGAATTTGTTCGTGTAGTAGAGGGCCCGAAGTCATCTGAGATACACAGCCTGTTCATCATCAGTCTTCATAAGGACGAACAAATTCACCTGTCCTTACCCCCCAGCAGGGGGGAACTTTCCTGAAATACACACCCTGTCCATGTCCACAGAGTGGACACCTTCAGGGGGGGGGGGGAGGCATAGAGCGGGTTTGCTGAGAGGCGACATAGACAGGTCTGCTTTGAAAGGATTGCTGTTGTAGGTGTGGGGACATGGACAGGTCTGGCCACAGGAGGTTTGAAGCACACAGACAGGTCTGGCCACAGGAGGTTGGATGCACAGACAGGTCTGGCCACAGGAGGTTGGATGCACAGACAGGTCTGGCCTCAGGAGGTTGGATGCACAGACAGCTATACGACTATACGCATTACGATTTCGTCATAACGTCATTCTGTCACCCACCACCCTTCTAGAATCCACTCACAACACCTCCAATACATATCACAACTCTACAGTTCATTTCGACATTGACTATACGAATTTACGATTTTGTCATAACACCATTCTGTCACCCACCCCCCCCCCCCTTCTAGAGTCCACTCACAACACCTCCAATACATATCACCACTCTACAGTTCATTTCGACATTGACTATACGAATTTACGATTTCGTCATAACACCATTCTGTCACCCACCACCAGTGGTGGGCCCAGGATTTTCCGATAGGGGGGGGGCACAAAATCCAAAATTTTTCCAAAGTGCCGCAGGCGAAAATTTCGCACTCTTAGGCCATTTTAACGCCAAAAATCGCGAAAATTTGAACTTTGCAACCCATTAGATACCCTAAATTTAGATTTAAAATTGTGCCGCAGGCGAAAATTTTTACATTTTTCGCCTTCCCTGCACAAAAATTTGCCTAAATTGAGCGCCGCAGGCGAAAATTTGGCGATTTTTGGTCCCTAAATGCCAAATTCTCTTATAAAATAGTGCCGCAGGCAAAATTTTTTGATATTCGTGTGTCGTTTAAGAAAATTTTTTCTTAAAGGTCGGACCGTAAGGGGGGGGGCAGTGCCCCCCTGCCCCCCCCCCTGGGCCCGCTAGTGCCCACCACCCTTCTAGAGTCCACTCTCAACACCTCCAATACATATCACCACTCTACAGTTCATTTCGACATTGACTATACGAATTTACGATTTCGTCATAATGCCATTCCGTCACCCACCACCCTTCTAGAGTCCACTCTCAACACCTCCAATACATATCACCACTCTACAGTTCATTTCGACATCGACTATACAAATTACCGATTTCGTCATAATGTCATACTGTACTCAAAGCGACTTTTGCCACTGCATAACTTTTTAGTGAGACGACTTAGAACGATGAAATGTTTTACACATTTATTCACCCTATGGTACTCTTTGCCGGACAACTTCGCTTGGCGCCCCAGCATGCACCAGTAGAGCTCGGCCGTCTATAGCCGTGCCCGGATCCGTACTCGGTGGGACCTTTGTCACCGCGTAACTTTTTAGTGTTATGACTTAGAAAGATGAAATGTTTTACACATTTATTCACCCTATGGTACTCTTTGCCGGACAACTTCGCTTGGCGCCCCAGCCTGCACCAGTAGAGCTCGGCCGTCTTGAGTGGGACTTTGCCAAAATTTCGGCCATTTTTTTGATCGGGTCCTACGGCCGCAATATTCAACCGATCTTTACGATATTTTAATACAAAATTTCCTACTACCAGGCGATTCTAACGAGCCATCAACCACTCTCCTAGCTAGTACCGTTCGCGAGAACGAGGCCGAAAACATGGCAATCAGTATAAGATCGGTTAATTTTTCGACAGTTTTCATTTAATATCTCGGGAACAACTCAACCGATTCGGCTGAAATTTTAGCACAATACTTCTTGTTACTATGAACAACTATGCTGAAAATTTCAGCCCGATCGGTTGAGTCTACCTATATGACGTAGTACTAACCCCTAGTCCCCGGGGGCGCACTGGCCCCCGGCCGAACAAATTGGTTACAAGTAGATAATACTAAGTAGAGGTCAATCGCCTGTGACATGTGGACAATCGGCAGCAGTCGGTCAGTGGCTTATGATTTGTGGCAGCCAAATGGTGTGGGCACACCACTTGCTTGCTTTTGACAAGTATACTTGACAACAGTTTCTATCATATCACTATAAAAATGACACTTACTACTACCCAGCGCAAAAATGCATGCTACCTGTAACCAGATAGCGCATATCTCGTTCTCAGATTGCGTGCAGAATGCTCGCAAATTGGTTAAACTGTGCACGTACCCTTCTATTCACTGCGTGTGCGGAAGCTGGTATTGATTCGTTCGTTTGTACTTTACCAGTTTTCCGTCAAAACGGCGATCCGGATGTTATGTTTTGCTAACAAGAACAGTAATGTGCTTCTCCTCCAATCCACTAGCGCAACAGCGATGAATAGGTTGATACCGTTCAAGTATCACGCAGGGCGCAGTTTTCAAATGCGACGCTTTCAGGTACTTTGAGATTGGATGTTCTGATGGGTGGAGCGCATTCGGGGCGCAGCAGCAGCTGAGCTAAAGCTCTTTCCTCGCGGTCGGCCTCAACTGAATGAATGGACCGAATTGACGAGCTGATAGCCAGAATTCGCGACCTTCAGAAGGAACTGCCTCGCGTTGTGGATTTCAGTGCCACCAGTAGTCGGGGTAGAACATTCGAAAAGGAAAACGACGCTAGGGGAGTGCCAAGGGGATCTGCTGCTGCGGCTGCGATGCCAATCGAAGACGGCGAGTCGACATCCAAAGGTTGGTATGGTGCTCCTCAAAGTGTGTCGTCACACTGTCTCCCCCAGCGCCTACTAAGTACCTAAAACTAACGGTAGCTGTTTTCTCAGAAGGCAAGTGGGGGGAAGAAGAAGCGATGGCTGCGGAGGAGACAGTGGAGCTTCTGCAGAAGGTGACCTTCGTCAGGGTCTTCATCGACAAGCTAACCTGGTCCTCGCCACTGCCCCACAACCTGCGGCGCGAACTCGCCACCGCCGCTCGCCAAAGTCCCAGACTGCGCGGGTGGGTGTGGGTGGGCTGGTATACGAGAACATCACGGGTCACGGAACGAAGTCGACCAGAAAACCATCTTTACTGTGGCAACTACCACTCTGACATATTCAGACAGGTGAGCGTGGAGTACCAGTTTCCCGGGACGAACGAAGCCGACTGTCAGATTCTGCGACGTCGGGTCTGCGCCGTGGCGAAGGACGTCTCGGCTAAAGGTGAGAGGAGCAGTAGTAGCGATTTCTCCGACTCGGCGCAGACAGGGCGGAAGTGACGGCGCGCGCAACGACTGCCTTGCCTTCAGAGTGCTCCTTCAACCACCGGCGCGTCGCCTTGGTTCGAATCACGCCGGCACTGGCGCAGATGTGGTCGAACTCCACGCTGACTCTGCGAATCACCTATCGAAACACGGAGAAGAACAATCCTGAGGTGGGTGGGCAGTTGCGCGGTCGCTGCGAAATCGAAACGACGAGTGACAGTTGCAGTGTCTGACCGTCGGCCGGTGTCAGGTGCTTCTTGATCGACTGCTGCAGTTCCCGTTCGAGGTCGAGCAAACGCTCGCCGTGCAACACAGCTCCACGTCCACGCGGACGGGATTCTTGACGGTCCGTTGTTGGCCACTGCCTTCCCGGTAGACACTAGAAGGAGGCGAGTTTTCACCCACTCTCCTTATTCAGGTGTCCCTTCAATTGGGTTCCCGATTGCCTTCCTTCATCGAGCGCGTCGAGCTCTATCGCGGCCGACCGACGGGTGTCGACGCCGGCGAGCGGCAAGAGAGGCGCCAAGGGTCGAAGACGCACACTGGCCGCCTACCCCTCCATTCCTCGCTCAAGAATCCCGTTGGTGCGACCGAAGCTGCGCCCGTTCAAATCGAGCTTTCCTCAATACGCCGGCCCAGCGATTGGTTGGTAGTTGATGTCGATCTCTACTCCAGTCCTGCTTTCCGTCGCGGTTTGGAGATTTTCGATTTGCAACGCCGGTTGCAGTGTCGACGGAGCGTCGACGGCCGACGGCAACAGCGTCGGCTCTCAGCACACGCGCGGCCGACGTCGAAGGAAGGAGGGTGTGTCCACCGTGGCCGACAGGCTGCGCTCTCAGTCGAAGGATGCTGCGGTCGCCCCCAACGCCCAATCGGCGCCCGTTGTTGCCGAAAGAAAAGATGGAGATGGGGACGGCGGTCGCTGGCTTCGCGTCGTCGTTCACTTCGCCGAGAAGCTGCCGTTGGTTGAAACTGCGAGGTTCGAACGCTCAGTCTGACTTGGTGGCTCTGTGTTTATCGGATGGTGAGCTTCCATTTCTTCAGTGGCGGCGCCTCTCCCAACGTCTACGTGACCTATCGGGCGAACGACAGGCTGCACAGCTCCGCCGTCGTCGGCGCCAGTCGAAATCCAGTCTGGGAGTGGTGCTCGGACGTCTTCGCGCCGGCCAACCGCAAGGCATTTTCCAGATTCGCTCTACAAATCGCGCCAGCAGCCATCTACGCGCCCGCACCCTTCTTCAGAACATCGTCTTGAAGTTCTGGCACAAGGCCGACGCTCTCTCCGGCGCCGACAGGGTACTGGGTTTCGTGTCGATCGACCTGCCGTCCGACTCCAAAGGGTGGATGGGCTACTACGATCTGGTCGACCTCTCACACTCGTCCACTGGACGCGTCAAGGTCGAGCTTAGCTTCTGCCAATGGCAGCGCACTCGCCGCCCCCAAAGCTCCATCCAGCCTCTGTTTAGGTGTCGGTGACGCCCATCGTCCACTCGGCGACGCCAGGCGCAAACGGCGAATCCTTTGTCCAGTCTTCTTCTGTACAAGAGAAGCGTGGAGGCGCGACGACGGCGCCGGCTCGCGACGACAAAGGCGTCAACACTTCTTTCAACAACAGCTTTCGGTCTTCCCGCGGCGCTGACCCGCTGCTCCACATGGCTTCCAAGGCGTTTCTCGCCGACAAACTCAGGTGGTCAGAGTGACGAAGTGGAAGTGACTGGCGAAATGATTTGTCAACGTAATGGGAACAACGACCCACTCTCAGGTTGAACTTGGCCGAGTTGGATCGGCTAATCGGCGGCCTCAGTCAAGACGCTACCTCCCTTCCTCCCGCACCGTAGTTTTGGGACGTCTTCCACTGAAGAAGGGTCGATGCAAGTTCCACTGTATCTCTGTACGGACACTTCCCCTGCATAAGAACTACAGTATACGGCCTTGTATTGTCCGTCGTCCATTACCTACTCCGCTTCGAGGCTTCCCACTGTATCTGTGGTGGTCAGACGAATGAATAAAGGGTCTCTGCGCGTCGAGCAATCGCCTGGTGTGCTCGAAGTAGTTCTCCCGCAGCTCTACTGTACTTGCGGCTGTAGTACCATTTGTGCGGACCTTTCACTTTTCCCTTTGGCGCACTCTTTCGGGGATGCTGCTATCGCTGGTGCGTCGCTCGTTCCTGCGCCCGACCTTTGTGAAGCACGATCCGGATCGATTTATAAAGAAGGGCTATCGTTGGTACCACTTACGACGAGCTGTTGGCATCTACGCGCTGAACGGCATCTGCATACTCTGCGTCATGTGAGTTGCCGTGTACGAAAGTCTAGGTAGTAATTCTCCGTTAGCCTAGATTCCGGCTATACCTCCCCCTCACAATCGGGAAATTTCGCAGACCACCTGTAATTTGTCAAAATTTAAGCATGTTGCGCTCGTTTTGAACGTTTTTGGGTCGATTGAAAAATGAGCAACACTGCAGTATGTCACATACAGTGAGTAGTACGCCATGTCAGAGACTGCACTCGACTTCTGTGTCGTTGCAGTTTGCTGGCCTACCCGACTCCCGACGTGCGCTACAGTCGGCTGGAGAAGCGTCACCGCTTCAAGCAGAGGGTGGGCATTTTCGTGGAGACGCCGGAGCAGGGGCCGCTTCCCGAGCAGCGCGTCGAGTCGGGCGCCACCGCCGACATGAAGGAGCGCGTCCCGGGCGCCATGAACGTCTTCTGAGTCGTCGAATTGAACCCCAGTGCTTCTACCGCTCTTTGGCCGATTGTGGACTTGACCTTTCTTGTCTGGTGCTCTCTCGTTATTCCACTGTTATGGAGTTCGACTTTGAGCTGAACGATTCGGCCGATTTCCTTTCGGTGGGCAAGCGACGACAGCTCGAGGGTTGGTTATGTCTTCTTTGGGTAGTTGCTGGTACTCAGACAAACGAGTTTCACCCGACACTCCTTCGGGTGGAGTGCTGAATGATTGTCAGTCGCTGGATTTGCGTCTTTCAATCACTCCACTCGTGACTAGCTCTGTCAGCCTAAACCTCGCTTACGGTTCTAGAAGGTCAACAAAGCAGCAGTCTTTGCGGTCGTCGTGTTGTCAGCGGCGCGGGGGGTGAGCAGGAGCGCCAGCGCTGCCCTGTGTGCGCCAAGGAGATCGGCCACCTGAGCGCCGTCAGACGCCAGCTTCACACTAACAGGTACAGGTTAGAATCCCTCCACTCTGTCCAACTTGCGCATTCCCTCCCATCCCTCAGGTGTCTGGACGGGGCGCAAAGTCGGTCGGAGGCGCAGTCGAAGTTGGAGAAGTGGGAGAAGACCGTCGACTGCCCCCTCTGCGCCGCTCCTCTGATGCCCGGCCCTGTAAGCGCCCTTTGCCTTGCGTATATTGATTGTGGTTCTGTCCGCTTGCATCTTCTCACTAGAAGTGACGAATTGGCACAAAATGCGCACACGTCATAGAACGACATTTGGAGGGGTTGTAACCCAGTGTCGGCGAAATTGGTCCAACACAGTGTTATCTAGATATGCGCATTTCTCCATGATGAATGATAGAAGCGTAGAGGAACTTGCAGTTCCGCGCCGCCCACTTGAAGAAGTGCGGCAAAGAGAACGGCGTGGCCGCTGGCGCCGTTTTGAACCTGGTCGAGACGCAGCGGCAGGTGGCCGACGTTCGCAAACGACGGGGACTCTCCCACACGAGGTTGGCGTGTCGCGTGCTGGCAAGTTCACCCGCCCTTGTCGCATAATGACATCGTCAACGATTGCGGTTCAGCGTCGAGAAGCCAAGTTCCGTGGTCCCGTCGAAGCAGCCGAGAAGCGAACTCCTTCCCAAGAGGTAGCGCGTGTTGTGCGCGTCGTTCAAATACTCGGCAGCAGGACATCGTTCAAGTGTTGCTCCCTTGCAGCTGTCTGGACGAAGAGCTTCAGTTGGCGAAGGCCTGCTCTCTGAGTCTTTCCCCATCCCTTGCGAACAGTGACGAGTCGGAATTACCATTGGCCATGCCTCTTGGCAGCCGACAGGAGAAGAACTATGGAGGGCGAAACGGCAACCAAAGGCCGGGGACGTCAGACGACGAGGGCCCTCTGGCCAGTGCCCTGGGCGTTGCCCAATTGCTGCAACAGCGCTTGACGGCGCCCGTCGCCGACTCGCCTGGACGCCGCGACGAGGACGTGCAACTGAAGGAAAGTCGCATCGGGAAGCCGTGCGCTGTGAGCTCTTCTCCATAGACGATACCTTGGCGGCTTGCCATGTCAAAGATTGGAGTAAGCGAAGTGTTCCAGATTTGGCGGAGAAGCGACGGCGTTGGCGCCTGGATGGAGAAGCTGCGACGTCTGGAGAGGCTGGCTGCCGATTGGACGGCCCTTCTCTCGAAACAGTGCTCGTCCTCAGTGGACGGCGACGTCGTCGTCCTCACTCGAGACGAGCGCCAACTGCGTTGCCATTCGGTCGTGCTGGCGGCGCGCTGCCCTGCGCTTTTGAAAGTGAGTTGACTCGCTGTAGTTGGACTTCCAGCGCCAAGCGCTGATCCATTTGGACGAGGTAGTACTGTGTTCAGGAGTGCGTCGTTTCCGCAGACGGCGGTCAATCGCTGTTGCTTCCCGAGTTCAGCGCCGCTTCAGTCGAAGCGCTTCTTGGCTTGCTGGGGGGCTTTGGCTGGGGTTGTTTTGCTGGGAGAAGGTGGCTAATTTCCCGGACAGCAGTATCTCTTTTGAAAGTGACGTACGGCACAGTGGGGTTTATGTTTTTTTGTTTTATGGAAGAGCAAACACCATTGGATTTTTCCTCAAAGTTTCAGCGAAATCGATCTGATGTCTGCTCATGAGATCCGTCGTTTTAGCAATTTGTGCGCGTCTTGTCTTACCGAGTTGGATCGATCATGTCACGCGGAATCTCGGCGCAGGCGCTTCGGATGTTCTGTTTCAGTTTTTCTAGGGGATGTTTCTCTGGTAGAGAAGCCTTGGTCCCCGAGAAGTCGGGCGTAAGGTCGTGCTTCTAGGAGGCCACTCAAGAAAATCGACTAAAAAGTCCAAGGCGTGTATCAGATTGTTCATCCGATCGATTTCGCTGAAACTGCGAGTGAAAAAATCCAATGGTGTTTGCTCTTGAATAAAACAGGACCGGTGGAAAAATTCGCAGAAACGCGAAAGTTATTCGAGTTTAAAGTTGCCCGGTTTTGTTGGGACACCCTGTACTTTGAAATTCCGAGTCGTTCAGGTTCAACCTGGAAGAACTGAGCGCTCTCTGTGGTCGCGACGACAACCCAAGACTAACGCAGCCGCCGCGCGAGGGTGTAGAGGAGGGAGGGGCAGACGAGAACGCCTCTGTCGCCCCTACGCCCTCTCCCATTGACGCCGGCGCAATTGAATCTGCACCTCAGTCGTCAGAGCCGCAGGCGTCTGAGAGCGGCGTTGTTGACTCGACTGGGCGCAATTCTACAGCGCTCCCCAACACCGGGTGCCTTTCCGATTGGAGTCCCTTGCCGCTCTCTGCAGTTGGGACACCTCAATACGTGGCCAACAAGCCAGGAAGCGAATTTGACGGCATCGGCGGACAACAGCTCTTCTCTGGCGCTGATGAGAACGACAAAGACACTGGGAAAGGAGAGGGAGCCATCGATGGGGCGAGCCAACAGCAAGAGAGTGTAGTGGACGATGACGTGTGGGCCGACTGGGATGGAGCAGCGGCGGACGGGGCGCAGGGATTCAATGGCGATTGGGGCTCGCCCGGAGATCTCTTCGCTGCGGCCGCGCCGTCGCCCTCATCGGCGTCACCCGAGCTGCAATCGGCGGCGTCTATTATGGAGAGCTTCCGCCACGGCGCTCCGAGAGGGGCTGAAGAGGAGCCGGCTCTTTGTTTCACACCCGTCGTCGAGGGTGCTGCACATGCTTCTGGCCCAGCAGGAGTGGACGGCAAACAGGAGGAAGTGCTGGTCGTCAAAACGGAGAACGTCACTCCCTGTCCAGAGTACTCGGCCATGGGCACTCCGTTGCTCAAAGTCTGTTCCGCTTCTCCAATCTACTGCATTTGTCCCTCTAATCGCCATCCTAATTCGTTCAGAAGGAGCTGTCGAAATTCGGTCTGCGCCCACTCGTGCGGAAGCGCGCTGTGCCCCTGCTGAAGCAGATCTATGAGAATTGTCACCCAGGTGCGTCTGCTGCTTACGTCTCTCGATGCTCTCTCTTTCTAGTTGCCTGTGTTTCTAACGTCGGTTATGGTTTTGTCAGTCGCGTCTTCTGGTGCCTTCGCTGGTGACTGCGCGGGCATGAATGACGACGGCCCTTTGGAAGAGACGCTTCTGGACGACGACGAAGATGACGACCCCACGACTGCGGCGACGGTGCTCTCCACCAGGGTGGGTCGACGACCGTCGAATCCCGTTCCTTGCATGCCAGTAGTGCGAGCCAGCTTCCAGTGCGCTTCAACATTCAGACGGGTGGCGAAGCGGCCGTCTCCTCTGCAGTCGTGGCCTGGCTGAAGAAGGCCGAGCAAGCCGACCTCCTCTACAGACACCTCATGTACCAGGTATGAACGGCCCGGTTATGACGATCCTTCGACATTGTGTTTGACCTGCTCATTGTTCGAATACGACAGTGTTTCTGGATGGCTCACTGTCAGGTGTCCTCAACCTCATCTGAGTTGTGCCCTTTCTTCAGCCGATCCCATTTGAAGAGTTTCACGAGCGCCTCTCTCGCAGTGGGCAGTTCAAGTTCTCTAAAGCCTTCCTCATGGACTTTCTGGACAAGCAGGTCCCCAACGCTTCTCCACCTCCTATAGATACGTACGTACATTGGAAAGATCAATGGGATACAATAGATAGCTGTTTCAGTGCATCACCTACTACATGAGCGAGGCAGGTGGTTGGAAGGGACGCCGACGTCAGCAGCAGAAGCGTCGCCAACTCGTCAAGGCCAACAGCGGTGCCACCGCCTCAGCTGATCCCGACTTCGACTGTCTTCTCTGACTCTGTTGCTGCTGTGCGCGCATTGGGTCGTCTGTGTGATCTTCCCTAGAGGCCGTTCTTTCTGCCGTAGGTAGCTAGGCCAGGCTGCCTTGTTCTGTCTCGCACTGAGCTCGTCGGTGTTTCTAATTGATGGTAATTGCTTAGCGTCTGCTTGTGTGGCGGCCGTTATTCCTGCTGAAGTTTATTATTGGCGCGATAACGGCCCTTTCCGTTGGGCAGGTAATCTGAAACGCTAGAGAATACCCGTGCTGAACGCACAGTCTAAGCGTAGAGCTTACACCTCGTGGGCACACCAAAGATTTGCGCAGGAGTAAATGATTTAAGTGGGCGGTTGACGGTTTACTGTATGTGTTGCAGTCACGTCCTGCAGAGAACCCATATTATCAAGCCCGTGTCTTTTGTAGACGGTTCGGCGTCTCTGATGCCGGATTTCAGCTTGCTTGCGGAGAGGAGCGAAAGCCTTGCCAACTTCTTTCACGTTGACCAGTTGGATATTTGCGAAACTTTTTGGCCACAATGTCGAAAGTGGAACTTTACTACATCTTTGACTCGGACGAGTGCAAGCACTTCTGTCTGTCGTTCCATACGCGCCAGATGACGGTCGTGGAAATCTACTGCTGGTTGATCAGGAACTTCAACCTCAGACTGGGCGTTTTGAAGAACGTTTCCGTCGAGCGCAAATGGTTCGACCAACCGGAACCTGCTCCTGCTGGAGAGAAGTCGACTCCCATTCATAATGGACCGCAGCCGTGTCAATCGCGCGGACGCCGAATGCGTCGGAGTGTCAGCTCTCCACCATCTTTTGTGCGTATGTTATAACTATTTTAGACCTGCTTGAGAGCACAATTCGGAAGTTTGATTGGCGTTTACGCACGAATTCTTGCTCACTCGATTCTGTACGTCAACCTCTCAACCACCACTTTGTGACTATTTATTGCAGCCGGCTAACCGTCGATTGCCCTCTCCTTTCCAAAGCCCGAAGTCGAAGGCGGCCGAAACTGCCAGCTGCAAGGCGCATCCTTCACCGTCGTCAATTGGCCAGCCGCCTTGGGCGCTAGTCGAAGGAGACGTCTGGTACACGGTGCGGGCCGTGATTCCCAGCGACTGCGTGAAGACCGCTGGTCTTTCGGAGGAGCGCATGCCCGGCGTTGTCATCGCCGGATTCGCGAAGTGGTGCGCCATCGCCTCCTTTGCCACCACGGAGTTGAAGCGAACGGAAGAGACGCGCCAGTACGCCGGCAGCGATCCTTCCCGTCGTCTGATGGCGGGCACCTCCGATGCTGCTCAGTTGGCAAGCGACAACAGCAACTCGCCCACGGAGCAGGAACTGAAGGACTTGCGCCGCCTGACAAGCTTCTACGAGGTGCGCAAGAAGAATGAGGAGGAGGCGGCCAGACAGCTGAAGAAGGCGCTGGGCCCAGGCGCCCAGCAGCTGTCGGCCCAGTTGCTGGGTGACGTCGGCGTCAACAGCGAGCTCGACGGCGGCCACTGGTCCATCTACTGGGATCTGGAAGGCGGCCGCGGCAGACTTGACTACATGGTGAAGACGTGGCGCCAACTGATCCACGCTTTCTTCTTCTTCCGCTCCACCGTCAGCGGCGACGCCAACACGATGTCGCAAGTGGACGGCCCCGTGCGACAGGTGGCCTTCAAGCGAACGAAGGACGGGCCCGCCTTCGCCGTCTCCAATCCCCACTGCCGCTTGACCTCCAAGACCAGGCCTCTTCGCTTTGACGGGTTCGCCCGTCTGCTTTGGTGCCGAAGGAAGACTGGGCGATGGAAGAATAGCGCTTATTTGCAGCAGCGACTGGCGCGACGACGAGGTCTTCGCCGTGGAGTTGGCGATCCGAAGAGCCGGCTACAAGGGCGCGATGAAGTACAAGGCCGAGGTGTACACCGCCTGCCAAGTGACGCACGGCAATCAGGACGTCGTGCGCCCCACCATCTACCGCAGCCTCTTCGTTCGGACGGGGGAGAAGGCGAACCGCTCTCAGATCAAGGTCGGTTGCGCTCGTCGCGTCTCTCGGCGCGTAGAATTACTAATCGTGTTTTGGCCGCCGTGTTCAGTTCCACGCGAGGCTCAGCGAGGACGAGGTCGACTTGGACGTCTACTACAGCGAGCCCGTTTACGCCGAGTGGCGGGAGCCCGGCGGACGCCGTGCAGTGCCAGTGCTCCCTCCATCGCAGGTGTTTAGCGGTGTGGGAAAGTTTACAAGATTTGGTCCAAGGTTTTGCCAGACGCTCTTTGACTTCATTCGGAGCTTCATTTCTTCGTGGATCTCAGACGAAGATACCCCCCCCCCTCCAGTTGATTCACCTCTCAGATTCTGGCTTTCAGTGGCGCGTAGCATCTCCGGTGTCGTCATCGAATCAGTCGCTTCGAATGGGCGCAAGAGAGTCGCCGCTTGCTCAGGCGCCCCAAGCAGCAGCAGGCGCTTCGCGCGGGAGGGGTCGCGGGAGAGCGACTCCCTCCGGCGCCGAAAGAGGGTCGATGGCCATGGCCTCTCTTCCCCCCATGACGAGCCGCTTGGCCTTGTGATTATGTTAGAAGACGACGTCTTTCTTTCTTGACACTAGTTTTTGGCGCGTTCTCTACTTGCATTCTGTTGGAGATAGAGAGATAGGCACTGCGGCACTGCCGAGACCGGCATACATATGTACATAGTAGTATTGTCTTGCTCACGGTGTCGACTTGCTCATGCGTCGCGGTGGCTATAGTTATTGTTTCGTGGTTTGTATGGTGTGACATTCGTTGTGTGACTAGAAGTTAGAGTCTATCTTGAACCGATGTATTTGGAGGAACCCCTTGAGGCTGTAAAGCGCTGCCCAGTATCTACGAATTGAGTTCGATTGGAAAACGCACAGGCACATTAACGTGATGTTGAATTGAAGCTCCTCCGTGTGGTCAACAATGAGCTGGCAGTTGCGATGCCTTTCAACGATGAAGCCGGCGGCGCCGACGACGCTGTCTCTTGGTCGGAGCATGGGAAACCTTTGGGTTCTCAAGGAGAAGGTTCTGCCAAGAGGCAAGGGCTACCAAGACAGGTAGGTCAAACGACCACTGAGCGTAGTCGAAGTAGATTACTGTATTAGGTAGGACCGTGGAGATCGCTTATCAGACTCGTGGCCGAGCTGTGTCTGTCGGCGCTGTTGGTGGGCGGTGTTGTGACGACGGCGGTCTGCGTGGCGAGGGATACGGTGTTCGCGCGTCAAGCGTCCTTGCTGCGCTATGGCGCCTTCGAGTGGAAGCGCGATTGGTTGCCGTCCTGGGTGCCCGTTCCAGGAAGCCTGTTTTCTTTGGCTGTGCAGGTTGGAGCCCATACACGACGGTTTATGATGACATACAGTAAACACTTCGGGGGGGGGGGGGGTGGGCCGCCCCACCCCCCCCCCCCCCCAATAATTCGGCCCAACCTCAGGAAACCATTTCTGTACTACGACCCGTATATGTGAAAATTTCACCTGCGGCAGTGTCGAAAATAATGTAAAATTTCCTGTTGCAATGCCCTCCCGATTGGAATATCCTGTGCCCGCCACTGGTGGAGGGTCGTGAGAGTTAGTTTTAAAACTATCTCTCTCCTGTGTTCAGGAGGCGCGCATGCTGGCCGACGACGAGAGCGACGAGTTTCTGTTGGAGGAGGAGAAGGTGGCCGGCGTCCCCCTCTCCGAGATGAAGCAGAGGGTCATTTTCTTCCTGGCGCGCCCCAAGGGCTGGCTCTGGCGTCGGCGCACCCTGGACGAGCCGGTGGGGCGCGGCGCCGCCCAGCAGAGGCGTGTCTACCGCGGCATGTATCTGGGCCTGCCCTCCTACTTCACCTTGGGGAAAGGCGACGATCCCCTCTCCGTTCCCGAGGTGGCGGCCGAAGCGGCCCGCTTTGATGCGTCGCCGGCGGCCAAGAAGGCCTTCCTCTCCACGTTCAACCTGTCGGAGGACGCGCGTCGTTATCCTATCCTTCGCGACATCCTCGTCAACAGAATCCCCTGGACCGTCTACTGGACGGCCGCAGCGCCGGTCTACTACTTCATCTACAGCGTCGCCGCCTTCGGTCTTCTGGTCGGCAGGTTCATCCCGAGGACGCCGCTCAACGACGCACTGCTCGTGGGCGCAGTCATTGCCTTCGGCCATCTGAACTTCGTGAGCCAGAAGAACGCCCACTCCACCTACGTGGCAGCCTCCATCGAAATCCTGGACAAGAAAGGCGCCCGCTACGCCACGGGGGCGGTCGAGTATCTGCAAGCCATGATGAGACGCAATCGGGCCCGACGGCAGATCTCCTGGATGGACCGAGTGCGCTACACTCGCAGCGGCGACTACAGGGTGGTCGACAACTATCTGCTGCAGTTCTTCTGGCCCACGACGAAGGCCAGCCTCTTTGTGCAGCTCAGGCAGTGGAAGGTGCAGCAGGTCGCTGCCGAAGTCGAGGACAAGGACGCCTTAGACGAAGAAGTCGATTAGAGACGTCGTTCAACAGAACCTCCTTTAGGGCCCGTCCTTTTGTTATCTGTTGCCTGGGAACCCCGTCGCCGAGTCTAACTCGCTTGATGATTGTTGCGTTGCGGCCGCACGTTGTAGGGAAACAATTGCAAAGCCGCAGGCTCATTCACGCCGCTAGTCATCGTGACAGCAATTACTGATGGAACAGAATCCAATGAGCACGTACAATGGCGCTATGAACGGGGCACATATTCGCCAAACAGTTCGTGACCGCTGCGTTTTCCATTAACCATTCAAGTTTCCCGATCTGTGAAGGGTACGGTTGAGCAATTCGATTCGAATGCGTACCGTA
>JASAMZ010009093.1:0-10540 GCA_030248115.1 Linhomoeus sp. GSCO2_2 | reverse complement strand
CTTCCCTCTTTCACTTTTGCGCAGTCGGCGGGTCAACTTGAAACGCACACGACGCGGAAGGTTGCCCGACAAAGTGCTACATTGTGTGTTTGTATATTGAACTGAAAGGTAACATGTATTGTGGTGCACCAGTAGGCAGTTTGCCAACCCCTCGCCACAACCGTTCTGCACACACAGATACATATGATTGTAACAAATAGTTTGCCCGCTTCACTGTATCAGAGTTGGCTTCTCTTCACACAGCAAGTCGCGACCAAGTTTCGAAATATGCAGCCAATTGTGGTATCGCCGCATGGTTGCTTATACAAAGGCAAAGCTGTCGCGACAAATTTCGCGTTGCGCACTGCGACGCGCGACAATTACTGTACTTTAGGTGACTTGAACCGAACGCAACGCTTGGCGGTGGTATTGCAAATGATAACGGGCGGCAGATGTGATGCAGCTCTGTGTACGCTGTGCTGAGTGGACTGTTGTTAGACACAGCGTAACGTATGTAATTTGTGTATGTGTCACGTATATTATTGTGTACGTTACACGTGTTACAGTTTAGAATGGGCATTTATATTCATCCTTTTCGGTTGAGGCTACACGGCATCTGATAGCACCCATTACACGATAGTTATGTGTACCTTATGAATAGGTCTGCAGTAAGCGATTGCACTACACAGAACCCTACAAAATTCCAGTAAATCGCTACAGTTACACTCCACGAGTGCAACAATCAGCGCGACATATTGCGCTACAGCCAACGTTGCATATTACACGATGGCGCTACGACAGTGACATAGGACGGCAATTTTAAAGATTATACCTACCACGCACGCTACATACTACTACCTAACAACATGTGTGCACAACTGAGTGAGATTCACCGTCGTAAATGTCGAATCGAGCGAACACACAAAATACGATCACTGTATTCATGCTTACATACGCGATGCGCGATACGCCTTACGTCTTATGTCATACGACAACCGCGCTACGACTCTTATCACCCATACAGCGCGTTCCACAGAATCGCCAGAGCTACCAATCCAAAGTACGCGGCGAATCCTAGCCAACAAGTCCACCGCTTACGCAACTTCCTATCGAAATTGATCAGAATCGTAAATCCTAACGTTAGGCCTGCTATGCTGCCTGCCAAATGCGCCGTATACGACGTAGGATGGTCCCTGACGCTTGTGCGTACGTAGTGGTCCCATATGGCGAAGGCGAGGTCGAAACTCGCTAAAAATAAGATGTAACAAAAGTGAAAGTGTGATGAATTGGATGCGGCAGAATGTTGTTGAAATAGTACGAAAGAAGAAGTGCACAGTGTTGCTGTCAGTATGTTATCAATTGATATATCCTAGAAAAGTGATGTGCAACTTTCATTACCAAAGTAGGCGGTATGATGCATTTCTAAATCAATTAATAAGCAACAATACATAATGATTTAGTAAGGTTAAATTAGTAATAATTTATCGATGTAGTAGTTACCTTTTATCAATTAATTAAGCAAAGAATTAACGCATTAATTAATTAATTCGGCAAGGCTAACATTACTAATAATAAATTAATGCAGTAGTATATTTCATTAATCAAATAAAACAACAACTCACCAGCGAAGATGAAGACGAAGATCCAGAGGAAGCCGCAATCGACGTGCGAGTAATTCTGCAACATTTCACGCCATAAACAACAAAATAAAACAACATTAAAACAATCTCTCACCAGGCAAACATTAGCGAAATGCGCCGCCAGCAGCGCGTAAACGCCTCCCGAACCGCCCACCAATATAACATCTTTGTCAAAGACGCTAGCGGCAAGAGAACCTAAAGTATTGTCCTCTTACTTTTAAAACGATTCTTGAAACACACAAAAATTATATATTTAACGATGAAATATAAATGCATAGAAGAATGGCCTTACTTCAACAACGACATATTGACAAACTTAATAGTAGTTTATCGTCTCATTTTTACAACTAGTGAAATATTCGACAAATTACCCAGTAAGACGCCAGAAACGTAGATCGTTCCAATTCTAAGGCTTCCGTGCAACATTTCCAGAGGTAAGGCGAGCAATAATTGGACTGAGACGTTGAAAATTAGGTGCCACCAGCTAAAAGTAAAACTGATGGTGAATAATCATGAATTTAACAAGTACTTAAATAAATACTTTATCAAAATTATATACTAAAATAAGTACTTTAAATACTTTATCAAAATTATACCCTGCGTGCACAAGAGCGTAGGTGAGATAGCGCCAGAATTCGGAGCGTAACTCGGAGCGATAAATAAGCAGCGAAAACAGTGAGCTTTCAATAGGCACTGGGCTGTTTATCTGAGGACTGCTTTGGTCTCGCAGTGACACGTAGGCAAATAAGACGAGCTAGAATTGTAGTGTTGATGACGATGAACAGGACGGCGACGACGACGACGACGACGACGGCGACAACGGCGACGACGACGACGACGACGACGACGACGACGACGACGACGACGACAAAACCACACCTGGATCGTGGTCACCAGCGGCATCAGAATGGGCGGCGGCCAGCACTTGTACTGCATAGTGAACTTCTCTACCGCATCGTCACGCTTATCGCCCGGTAGGCACTCTTCCGCTATGCAGTAAGCGGCGGCGGAGTGCAGGCTAGGTCCCTTCTTCATTCGCTGAGAGTTGTAGTATTTGTAGTTCTTGTAGTAATATTGCTCTTGTTGCAAGTGTTGTTGTTGCTGAGCTAGTAGTGCTTTCGAGGTCTCGGGGTATAAGGCGGAGTCGAAACTGCGACGACGTTTGTTAGAGACCTGAAGGTATGTATATAATCATCAAATAGTTTTAAAGATTGACTGATGATGAACAGTCTACAAACAGCTGGCAACCTTTCTCAAGTTAGGTATGTGTCTGAGTAGGGCGTCTACCATCACAAGACTTCGACGTCTGAAAACTTGTCATGTAACCGAATCACCAAAATGTCAGACGGAGAAGCTTGCTCACAACTTGGCATACTCATACGCTCGCAAAGATTACTCATCGCAAGTGTACCCTGCCCCCTACTTGTGTAATAACACGGCAGGGGGAGGGGGCGCTTAATAATTTATTACACGCTCTACTTGCGGCCTATAATAGCAGCAGAATGAGTGACAGCAGACTATAGCAGCGGTACCAAAAGTAGTGAGTCATAGATTAGATACACAGGTGCTAGTAAGCCCTGCTATTATGTAGCGGCGTATCAACTTTCATGCGAGTCACTATAATAGAGGGGTGCATACACGCTTCAATTGGAGCCATTCGAAAAGGTATCCAGGCAATATATTTCGAGCCACAGCATAACAAATTCGGTCACTACACACTCATTGAGAAAACAGCCTAAAAGCATACCATATGCTACAACGTGCGCGCAAACTACAAGACAAAGTCTACGCTACCGTATCCCGTCTACATCTCAGAAGGGGCATCCAAGATTTGTCTACCATACTTCGCTACATTCCTACCAAACCAACACTCACTCTATGTGAGGTCGCGTTCGACTACAAATCCAATTGAAGGCACGAAGCATGGAACGCCTAGCCGCTCTGCTAATCTCGCACCTGTCACACTCTCTGTCTCTGCAATATTTCCATGAGCGCTATACGCGTGTGTGTGCGTAAGCGAGCAGATGGTCAGAGAAAGGGAGGGAGGGGAGAGAGAGTGAGACGCGGGTCTCATAATAGGTCCCTAAGCGGCGCGCCGAACACACGCACGTCCACAGTGCTAGTCCGTGCGTTCCAGATTAGCGAACAAAGAGGCCTGTAAACTGGGTTTAGGTGTCTCTGCGCTTGGATTTTATGGGTCACCAACAGCTATAGGTAGCCTACGCCCTACATGGCTCTCACATACTGAGTGACGCGTCCACACTCCACTACAAACTCTAGAAACTTCGCAAAAATCCCTCCGCTTAGTGGAGCTTCGCCAAAAATAGAGCGCATTCCCCCGAACGACCCAGAACACATCAAAGGCGCGCGCGCGGCCGTTGCAGCTGTTCCGCGAAAATGACAAATTTCGCGCCGAGCGCTCGCAAAAATGCCTCTCGCGTTTTCCGAAAGGTCTGTTTACCCATTCCGATGGAAATTGGCCGCAAACACAATTACGAAGCGCGCCGTCGAAAATCGCGCCTTGAACGGAGTTCTGGGAAAAGGTGACCAGAGTGAAGGTCGCATGCATACGGTAAATTGGTATTCCTCCTTAGTCCTTCTTAACAAGATTAGTAGACGGGGGCAGAGCCCCTCGGGGCACTCCTCCCCTCTTTCAGAAGAATTTTGGGAGTTAAATTATGCTGCCCATTGATGAACGAGACATGTCAGTGAGGCTTAGTGGCCATTCTGATCGCAAAATTAATAGCAAATTCGGAATTGTGACCCTCGAATACCCCATATTTGACATACAGCACACCTAGCTTCAGCTGAACTGACACAATCAGGTTTTCCACTTGAGGGCACGTATGGTGGCATGCAAATTCTTAAAAAATGGTCCCACACATCTCAAAATGAAAAGATAACGTCAAATTCGTGATCAGCGTCCCCGAAATGCTGGAATCGAGTACTTACACGGTAGGTGCCCCGGACAAATCTGGCAGCAAAAATTTTGAATTCAAATTTCCCGCCAAAATACGTGTCGGACGAAAAAAGTGTTTCTAACAAAAACTATGCATCCTTCGATGCTCTATCACGTGAAAGTCGAATTGACACCGAAATGTATCAACGGGGCCCACTTTGCACCAAAATACAGAAAATCTATCGAAAAAATTTTAATTTCTCGAAAAAGCAGTTTCTGGCTGGGACTTTTTCTCGTTTCCCGGAAAGACATTCCTAAGCACCAAAAACTCGCCAAACATCAACGTAATCGATTGGCACACCAAGAAATGGGAAACGCGGAATTTTGAAATTTTGACCAAAAATCGATTTTTTCAACTTTTCACCCAAAATTGGGTCATTTAGAGAGAAGTGATCTACTACAATGTTATAGAGCTCGCCGAGCTCTATCGTTTGGTCTTTATCCCATCTCGATATGAGCACCCTATCAATAGTTACGCCGGCCCGAAGTTTTGCCCGGAACTCCGGCACCCAACTTTGGGCAATATTTCCCAGCCCGGGGTACATCTGACCGGACTCAACAATGCGGTGCGGTCATTGGCTATCTGAGATGTGCCAGTTCTCAATAAACTAGAACTTCTACTTTAAAAATAAAACACTTACAGCGGGGGCCGCGAACCCTATTTTTGGGTCGAAAAACCGGGTTTTTGCTACCCGGCCCGGGCAGAACCGGACCCAGCCCGGCGGCTCCCCCACCATCGGATAGCCCAATGTCTTTTACGTATTCGGCCCAAAGCTCGTCTCGCTACGTTCTACCAGAACACTATTCTAAGCGTCCAAAGTTCATCGGAGGCCGAAAAACCGGGTTTTTGGCAACTTGCCGAAAATCGGGTCCCGGACGGAAGTCGAGACCCCCGATGCAGGTTTTTCCATCCAGAGACCTATCGAATAAAAAAAAATTTGCCCCGATCGGCCAACTCTAGCCCGACTTATGAGCGTTCCAATTTACACAGAATCCGCACCATCACTATAGCACTCCTCCCTTTTGGAGGGGAGGAGTGCCAAAAAGTAGCTATGGGAACGGAGAGAGGCAACAGTAACAAATACTTCACTGTTTTCTTTGGGTTTCTATGGAGACGTAAAGAAAACACGAAGTTGTGCCAAGCAGCTTCGGAAGAGAGCATCAGTTCCCAAATGCACGTGAGTTTTTGCAAGGTTCCAAAGCTTACAAAGACAAACACGCAAAAAATTACATGGATCAACTCAGGAGACGAACTAAACATTCAAGATTGCACAGTGGTCTGGTCTCTCAGCGCTGCAACATGTACAAAGACAAATCAATCTCAGAAAAATGACGCAATGAGTGGAAAGCAAACAACTTTTCAAAACTGCACGTGAGCTTCTGCAACTTTGCCAAACGAGACTCACGATGTCCACGAACTCCTGGTAGGTGACCGGCCTCGAGTTGTCGACCGACCTCTTTTCCAGTCGAGACAAGGTGAGCAGATTCGAACGACACAAAACAGCCTCGCGAAAGTCGGATTCGGCTAAAGCTCTTCGGAGACAACTCGGCGACATCTCGCCGAAACCCGTCTCGTCGTACTTGGCGAAGACCATGGCTAGCTCCTAAAATAAATAACCGTGTAATTCTAGAATAAATGTGGTGCTAGAGCACCCATTTTGACGGATTCGCTCGAGCTTGGCGGAACTAATGAGGCTGAAAGTTGGCATAGGCAAACCTTGGACTGTTTCTCGTCACCAGTGTAAGTTTCATAGACATTTCATTTTCGCAAGCCGAGTGCCATCCTTAGAATAAGCAAGCGCTCTTAAGAATGTACAGCCAAGACAGAATCCAGTTCTGTTTCTCTGCACCAATTTTCAGACCTATTCCTTGTCAAGCTAGACTAAACCGCATCAAACTTAACGTGCAAACTCTCTTACATCCCAAGGCGTCAGGAATCCATAGAAGATGTCCTCCAGGTCCCAAGCGTTGGTGGGCACGCCGTCTTTGAAGCCTTCAATGTAGGACTCAGGAATCATCAGTGTTTCTCTTACTTTTACATCAGTCGTGCGCATGCAAGGGCAACTGCCAATCTCAGCAGTGGTGGATGCGAAGCGAACGACAAACCCAAACGCTAATACATAAGGACGCCTCCCTCTACAATGTGTAATTAATTTACAGTGGTGGGGGAGGTGGAGGGGGGAGCGTCTCTATGTGTAATTATATATCCCCTGTGGGGGGGGGGGGGGGGGGGGGGGGCGGGGGGTGGCCTCCCCCTTTCAATCACAATTGAATAGGCAAGCCATCT
Organism: Linhomoeus sp. GSCO2_2; assembly: GCA_030248115.1. Taxonomy (NCBI): domain Eukaryota; kingdom Metazoa; phylum Nematoda; class Chromadorea; order Monhysterida; family Linhomoeidae; genus Linhomoeus; species Linhomoeus sp. GSCO2_2. Next base: position 3,675 of record JASAMZ010009093.1, on the reverse strand, counting down.
GCATGCGACGGGCGCGCGACAATTGACACGTGTTAACCCGTTGCTAATACATCTGTATGTGACGATGACGGAAACTTTTTGTAGCAGATCAAAGAGTGAATGCGTTAGCTACGCAGAGAAATTCTCACTGGCATGATGGAGCCACATTTAGTGCACAGGATTTTCCTAAACATGACAGTCAACAAAGGGTTAACCAGTGACCACCGACCACAGTCAAAGAGAAGGATAGACACACACACGGAACGGCAGGCGTGTTGAATGCGCAACGTTTGCCCAATTCAGTGCAAATAGCCAGTGGCTACTGCGCACACACCGATACGTTAGATACATAGACTACCTGTGTGCCATGCCCATCAATAGACACGTATTTACAGGGTCATGCACAACAAACATTGGAGGTATACACAACGCAATACCTATACTAACGTGCAGTCCTCTCTCTCCACCCCTCACCTTCCACACTATCGTCCACCACAAGATAGATTTCGCTCCCGATCAAACTTGTGCTATCAGTGCCAGGTTCGGTGTCTTTTCCATTACTCTTCCCAGTTTGTAACACAGACTCCCTTGTGGAACTGTTGTGTATCAATGGGACAATGGATTTGCTACAGCAGGGCTGTTGCTCGTCAAACTGTTCATCATCAATGTCAGCACCGAGGTCGAGGTGGAAGTCTGGTTTGGTGGCAGCGTTAGGTGGGGAAGCCATATCTGAAGAGAGGAATGTAGATGTGATCAACGCTCTTTCAAATCGCCGTATGCCATACGCTTACAAAATTCATTGGCACTGTCATACGAACTAGATGGAGGAATAACATACACCAACACCACAAACGCAGACTGCTCATCAGAGTCCCTAGCTCGCAATATTTGGCACTCAGCCAAGACGCGCACACACTACTGCATTCCACACGGCAGCAAATGAAAAGAAACACAACACCCAAAAGCTACACTGTAATAATCCAACGTTTTTCATCTCCTTTCAAAATCATCTTCTCCACTGTATCTATATTGGAGAACAAAGCGACCCTTCCACCAATACTATTCCCTCCTTTCCTCCCTCACCCTAACTCAATCAGCGCCACACTCACGGCAGGGGGGTGCCAGAATTGGCGCTAATTGCGCCGCGGGCAAGCTGTGAAAATTGGGCCACGGCAGGCGCGAAAAAGGACCCCCATATCAAGTGCCCACACCCCACTAGCAATGGCGAGGAAAAGAAGAAACATCAATAGACGGGTTCGAGCCTCGCTCGCTGACAGAGTAAAGACAGACCCCGTAGAAGAAAGAGTACAAGGGATAGAAAATGGGTGCGTGAGCCTGTCCCCACCCACTCTTTCACTCACTCGAGCAGAAAGCAAAGCCCTAAACTTGGAGGAAGCACTTACTTGGGCAAGCCACAGACACCACACACACACACACACACACACAGTGGGTGACTGAGTCGACAGAAACAGAAGACGTCTCATAAATGTGAGTGCAACAGTAGAAGCAATGCTGTAAAGGTCACTCCAAGACAAGTGGAAACTTGAAACCTTAGAAGCTGTGTAATCAAGCCTCGATAGGATTCCCATGATTGGGCTATGTACAGTATTTAGTTTTATGGAAGTAGAGAAACCTAGAACAATTCAATACCTACGCACACATCTGCTACAACCTAGAAAGGACAAAAGCAAGACCAGTGAAGCTGAAAACGGTCACCTAGGACATACCAAGCCACTTCTACTCACCCAAGCACGAAATTCTGGCAGGAAATGCGTCAAAGAGCCACTTATGAGGAGGAGAGCACAATTTTGAGGGCGCTCAACGGCCATGGCATGGCAGTGGCACAGCCATGCGTCTTGTTTTGAGCTTCCCTGCGTGCGTCTGTCTGTCTGTCTGTCTGTCTGTCACATCCAGCAGAGCCGTACTAATCCAGCATCACACACAAAATGGCCAATCCAAGCGCGGCGATTCTTGCGTGACCGAGGGTGGGACAACAACCATAACCCTAAGACGCCTTGGGACAATGCACAGACCATAAGAGCTCTAGCGTGGTGGTGCCTTTTGTCCGAATTGAGCAGTGTTGTGCCAAAGCCTACTATAGCAAAACAACCGCGGGAAGAACAGGCGGACAAACAGCCCAAGGGATTAAGGGGAGGAACGCACCGACTGATGAGCAGCGTCTGAAGAGGCGCCAGATGTCACTGTTTGTAGATGAGCGCAAATGCGTGTGTAACAGCGGGGAGATTTGGGGGTGGTCTAGTAGTACAGTAAGCAGCCGAATAGGAAGGCGACTAATGGGTTGCTTCAAATGGTATACGCTAGGAGCATGTCAGTCAGACGCAAAGATGTGTAATTCCGAGCCAATTTGTGCGCGGTTTGAAGACTGTCAAATCTTGCGGCACCACGAGAAACTTGAGTGATGAGGTATTAGCGCATACTGTGAGCGTCAAGCCAGACAAAAGGTTCACATTAACACTGCACTACGACCGTACAAACTGTGGCCATTTTACCACAAGTTCCACTCACTTCACTCGCCTACTGCAATCGAAAGACGAATCTTGCGTCATTCACTCTCCTCCCAAAGGAAGAAGTGGCATGTCAACTGCTATGGGAGGGAAGGGAGCAGACACAAATAATCCCTCTGGGTGTGTGTATGTGTGTGTGTGTGTGTAGTGTGTAGTACTACTACTATAAGCCCATTTTCTCTAGTGGCATGTGAGGCGTGTGGGGAATAAATCCCGTTAAGTGGGGTAAGACAGCCACCCTCGTGGAAAAAAGATCGATTTTTCACTGCGCGTCAAAGGTTGCGTGAGATTTCTCAGGCGAGATTTCGGAAGTTGCGTAAAGTTAGCCTTGAAGTATAACTTGGGTTACTGTACCTATGTTGTAAAACAAAATACTACACAACACGAAAGACAGCGCGGAGTTTTCTCCACGCGTAACGTTTCGTACGCGAATTTTATTCTCGAAATAGCGCTCGATACAATGAGGAAATACTATACAACACAATACTACAAATACGACAACAATCGCGTACGAAATAATGTACGTTTGTCACCGATGAATCTTTACGTTGTGTTCAAGACACTGTAGAGAAATGAACAACGGGCAATATTCGATTTTTTTGCGATTTACAACAAACCAGAACATAAAAAATTGAGTTTCGACACAGCGAACTGCACAGTAAGCAAGCAAAGCAATCATTGCGGCGGTCGGACGCAACACGTCACCATTACACTACGCATTACCATTGCGGTACCGCTACAGTTGGACACAATAAAACATCGTGCGCCAATTGGCAATTGAACACGCATCAAACTTCACAAAATTCGCAAAACTATACACACTAGACTATAGTAGGCTTATCGCGTGATAATCCACACGCGCAATACGATCGATACATCGCATGGCAGTACGCCTACCGCAGCAATAACACTGCAGTGGTGTTAGTCCCCGCTACTACGCTGCCAGTACGCTCGCGAATGCAGTGCGCACAGTACGCATACCGCACAATAAGCAGTAACCATAACGCAACAGTAAGCAAGCAGTAACCATGTAGCAATACGTAGTAACAACAGCGCGTCCATCATCTCAAATCTACGCTCTGTTCTTACAGTACCCACAGTACGTGTAGCGCACAGTAAGCAGTAATCCTACCGCAACATCAGTAGCATTACTGCATCCCCAATCTACACT
>JASAMZ010009091.1:0-11242 GCA_030248115.1 Linhomoeus sp. GSCO2_2 | reverse complement strand
ATGTCGTTGTACTTCGTTCAGTTACGTATTGCTCCTGTTAAAAATCCTTCGTCGAAAGCCATCCGAACTATTACGCCAGTGCCAGTTTCTTGCGCCAACGGCAAAAGTTCTGCAGCGGGTTGTTGCTCGAAAATGTTAAATATTACTTGCACAGTATCTACTAATCCTGCTTTCATCAGATCGTTTACAGCGTCTTGATCATGCTCAGGCGTTGATACGCCGATAAAACGTATTTTACCTTCCTTTTTTAATTTTTTTAAAAAATGAAGTGGTTTTGGGTCTCGATTCCAAGCGCGAGTCCAAGTGTGTAATTGCAACAAATCAATGCGCTCAACACCGAGATTAGAAAGCCGATTTTCAATATTTTCGCGCAAATATTTCTCAGAATAGCGTTTATCTACTTTGCAATAGGGTGATGGTGGCCAAAAACCATCAGCCGGTGGAGTTTTTGTAGTGATAAAAACATTTTTTTTACGGTTATTTATGACTTTTGCAATAATTTTTTCACTCCTGCCATCGCCATAAACTGCAGCTGTATCGATAAAATTGCAACCTAAGTCAATTGCTTTTAGCAAAGCTCGTTCAGATTGTTTATCATCTTGAGCACCCCACCAATCGCCACCTAACGCCCATGCGCCAAAGCCAATTTCTGAAATTTTTATATTGGTTTTACCAAATTTTCTGTATTTCATTAAAAAAAACTACTATTTTTTTTTATCGGACTTAGCAGATTTTAATTTTTCTATGTATTCCTTTGAAGTAGAAGAAAGGTCTTTTGCAGCATTTTTTCCTGCTTTTGCGCCTTCTTTAGAGGCATCAAATTCATCTGGTATGATTTTTTTTGCAAATTCCGCCACAAAATTGGTTGCAAAAGCTGCACCAAAAGCTGCACCGTATGCGCCTTTTTTTGCAATTTCTTCTAGTATTGGTTTTGCTCCTTCAGCAGCTTTTTTACCTTCTTCCAGAGCTTTATCTAAAGTTTCTTTTGCCTTATCCAAGATTTCATCAATATCAAAGTCAATAATTTCTTTTTCAATCTCTTTTACAACTTTTTTCTTTTTGCCACTTTTTGCCTTCACAGATTTTTTTGCCTTTTTTGGCTTTTTCTCTTTTATGTTTTTATTTTTTTTTGCCATTTTTTTAAAAGTTAAGTTGATATATACTAACAGACATTGAATTTTGTAGAACAGATCAAATAGAGCCCCATGATATATCGGATTCAACATGATGTATTGCCTAAGGGCTGTCTTCGGCTCTTACAAAATCATACTGCCTGCAGTATACTATTTGCACAAATTTGCTTTAAATAATAGAATTTTTTGTAATTTTTTAATTTTTTTCACATTAATTTCACTTAAGTAATGAATTATTTTTTTTTACCAAAAAAAATTATTTTAGACGTTATAAAATAGAAGAGATTTTTACTGATTTTAAAAAAAATGATAAAAAATAAAATATTAAATCACTTGAGTAATTTGAATTATAAATTGGTAGCTGAGATGGCGGATTTATAACGAAACTCTCAATTAATCAAAAACATGTAAATTTTCTTGCTATCGAGCGTTATCTCGGAAGATGCAGAAAAATTGCCAGAAAATTAAATAAAAACAAATTGAATAATCTAAAAATTTTGCGTCTTGAAGCTAGATATGCGCTGGAGTTTTTGCTGCCACAAAACATATTTGCCAAAATTCATTGTTTATTCCCAGATCCTTGGCCCAAGAAAAAACATAATAGGCGTAAATTAATTAATATTGAGTTTATCGATATATTATATAAATCTTTAGCAAAAAATGGCGAATTTTTGTTTAAAAGTGATGATTTTGTCTATTTTTCTGATGTTTTAACAATTTTTAAGCAAAAAAATCATCTTTTTCGCCAAATTTCGTGGCAAAATGATGATTTTTTTTATCCTGAAACAGACTTTGAAAAGATTTGGTTAAAAAAACATAGAGAAATTTATAAGATTCGCTTTAAAGTTCTGAAATAATCCTTGTAATCAATTGAAAATTATTTAAAAATTATATCATTTGAAAAAATTGCTATATGCCAAATTTGCACTATAACAAGTAATTTTTATGGTAAATGTTTTTTAAAAAAATTTTCTCTAAGACAACATGTATAAATTTGACTTTTTAGTAGTAGGTAGTGGCGCGGCAGGTTTGAGTTATGCTCTAAAGGCGGCTAAAGTTGGTCAAGTCGCAGTTGTCACAAAAAGTGAAATTTTAGATACAAATACTGTGCGCGCTCAAGGCGGAATTGCATGCATAATGGCAAATGATGATTCGCTTGAATTACACGTTCGCGATACTATGATAGCTGGCGCAGATTTGTGCGATGAAAATGCTGTGAGATCAATTTTAGGAGACGGGCCAGAAAGAATTAAGGAATTGGTAGAAATTGGAGTAGATTTTGATAAAAAAGATACTAATAGCGCCAAATTTGATCTAACGCGCGAGGGAGGACATTCGCATCGCCGAATTTTACACTTTCGCGACATTACGGGAAAGGAAATTTTAGAAAAACTTTACCAAAAAGCAAAAAAAGAGTCAAATATTACTTTTTTTACCCATTATTATGTCATTGATTTGATCACAAAGTCAAAACTTGGTTATGCATCAGAAGATTATTGTCTAGGTTTTTATGCTTTAGACAAAAAAAGGGAAAAGTTAAAACATTTCGCGCTGATTTTACGATTTTTGCCACTGGTGGCTGCGGTAGAGTTTATCAATATACATCGAATCCGGCTGGTTCGACCGGAGATGGTGTAGCTATAGCTTGGCGTTCAGGAGTTGCAATAGAGAGTATGGAATTTATTCAATTTCATCCTACCTGCCTATATCATTATAAAGATCGTTCTTTTTTAATCTCTGAATCTTTGCGGGGCGAAGGCGCTGAATTAGTCGATGCTAATGGAACTAGCTTTATGAAAAAATATGATAAAAGAGGGTCTTTGGCGCCGCGCGATATCGTAGCGCGATCAATAGATTCAGAGCTTAAACGAACAGGCGCAAGCAGTGTTTTTTTAGATATAACGCATGAGAAAAGATCGTTTTTACAAAAAAGATTTCCAACTATTTTTAATAGATGTTTAGATTTGGGCTTAGATATTTCGAAATCTCCAATTCCGGTAGTACCAGCTGCGCATTACCAATGCGGTGGCATACGTACTAACTTAGCTGGCAGATCAAGTCTTAAAGGACTTTATGCCATTGGCGAAGTGGCTTCTACCGGGCTGCATGGTGCCAATCGATTGGCAAGCAATTCTTTGCTGGAGGCAGTGGTAATGGCTCATAATGCATTTCTTGATACGGCAAAAAAGTTTGCCGGTTTAAAAAAACTTAAGCGCAATATATATAAAATTCCTAATTGGCAAAGCGGTGATGCGGTAGATATTGACGAATTAGTGGTAATTTATCATAATTGGGACGAAATTCGTCGCTTGATGTGGGATTATGTCAGTATCGTAAGAACAGACAAGAGATTGAAGCGGGCGATAGCTCGTTTGCGCAATTTAAAACGCGAAGTTAGTGAATTTTATTGGCACTTTAAGGTAACTTCTGAAATTTTAGAGCTTAGGAATTTGGTTGATTGCGCAGCTTTAATAGTCGAAGCCGCCAGCAATAGAAAAGAAAGCAGGGGATTGCATTTTACTCTGGATTGGCGAAAAAAAGATAACAAAAATTGGAAAAAAACCAGTGTGATTTATCGTGTATGATTTTTTTTCTTGTAAAAATGATAATTACAATGTATTATTTACAATATTTAGCAAATAAATCATAAAAAATGGATAAAAAAGAGGTAAGAAAAGAATTGGATGAGCTAATTAGCTCAAATAGATTACCCAAAAAACAAAAAAGTATTCCGTTAAGACGAAATTTGAGAAATAGTGGCAAAAAAACTCAAAAAAAAACTGATACTAATACAAACAACAGAAAACGTTTAATACGATTCTCTGAAAAAAGCGATATTAATGAAAACCAAGCGCGAAATAGAAATATTAATGAAAATTTAAGTCAATCTGATAAAGAAATTGGCAAAAAAACAAAAAATATAGCACAATTACAAGCAAAAAAACGATTTATAAGATTTTCTGAAAATAATAATACTGGCGAAACGATTTTTTCCAGGTCAAAAAATAAAAAATTAATAAGTTTTTCGGATAAAAAAACAAATTTTGGCTATAAAACTGATCCAATAAGCCAATTTTCTGAAAATTTTCCTAAAAATCGGCACTCAAATACCAAAAAATGGGCGCCTTTTACAATAAATGACCCGGAAACAAAAAAAAATCCTGCAAAAGAAGAAAAAAACACCAAAGATAAACATGCTGACCAAAAAAATGCTGTTGATTATATCGATAAAACAAATAAAAAGAAACTAAAAAGAAGAGCAAATATATTAAAAAAAAATAAAGCTAAAAATCAAAAATTAATTTCTTTTAGTAACCATGAAACAGAAAATATTTTAAAAAGATCCAGAAGAAGAAGGTCTATTCTTTTTTTGATACTATTTCTGAGTATTATATTTTTTATAATTTATCAAATCACATCAGATAGGCATAACACCACAAAGGAATTATTTGAAACTTTAAAAGAAGACATCGAAAAAAGACAATTTTATAATGACTTTCTACCTCCTTCTGAATAAGTTTTTCAGCTTTTCAAAAATAGATGTGGCTCTGCGTGTGGGTGAGCGCCTGACGGGTTTTCGCAAATTTATACTATGAATTTTACAATATTCATTTGGCAAAGAACCCTCAGGTAAAACTTCATCGTACATAAAATTTCTTTGGGCGCAAATATTCAAAGCAAATTGACCACTTAATCTACACAATTTTACTTGATGAAATTGTAAATTATGTTGAAATTCTGAAAAATTATAGCCAATTTTTTCTGCTTTGATCATAATATTTGTCCAAACCGGCAGTGCTAAAGTACTGCCATAACCGCGATAAAGTGTTCGCGTTGAATCGTCCATGCCAACCCAAACTCCACAAGTAAGCTGATTGGTATAAGCTATGAACCAAGCGTCTTTGAAATCATCAGTCGTGCCGGTTTTGCCGGCGGCAGGTTTTTTAAAACCAAGATTTTTTGCTCTGGCGGCTGTGCCTTGGCTAAAAACTTTTCTTAAGGTTCTGTGCGCTAAATAATTATGCTGCGGACTCAAAACTACAGATGCAGTCATTCTATTTTCATAAATCAAAGCCCCGTCTCTGGCAAGTATTTTGTAAATCACATATGGTTTTATTTTAATCCCATTATTGGGGAAAATCGTGTAAGCTGAAGTAATATCGAGCGGACTCTCCTCAGATATTCCCAAATACGAAACCGGCGATTCTTCAAGCTGACTTTTTAGTCCAAGCCCTTTAGCAAGATGAGCTACATTTCCTAAACCGGCATTTTGCCCAACTCTTACAGCCATAGTATTTCTTGATTTTATCAAACCCCACTCAGCAGGCATCAAACCGTGATATTTTCTGTCAGAATTTGCCGGATTCCATTTTACATTTATCGTATAAAGTTCAGAAGTCTCAATCGGATTGTCATTTATAAAAGTTCCCGGCTTTAAACCGTTTCTAAAAGCCGCAGCATAAACTATTGGCTTAAAAATTGAACCAATTTGTCTTTTAGCTTGAATAGCTCTATTATACATGCTCTCTTTAAAATCTCTGCCGCCTACAAATGCGCGAATTCCGCCGCTTGCATTATCTATTACCACCACTGCGCCTTGCATATAATTTGGCTTCTTTTTTGTCTTTGGATTAAACTGACTTTTCTTTTGATGAGGATAAGCCTTGCTCCCTTCAAACTTTCTTATATGATTATCCAAAGAAGATCGCGCAATTTTTTGCAAATCGTTATCAATCGTAGTATAAATCTGCAAACCTCCATATTCAATATCAGTTTCAGCTAAAATTAATTTCAAATGCCGCTCAATAGCATCAAGAGCATAACTCGCATTAATTGAACCACTTATTTTTTTCTCTTTTACTATATTTTCTGAAATCTTTTTTGCCTCTTCTGCTTTTTTTGCCTCTAAATAATTCAATTCTACCATGCGGTCTAAAACCGTATTTCTGGCAGTATGCGCTCTTTTGGGATGCCTAAGTGGCGATAAAGGATTCGGGCTGCGAATTATTCCTGCCAACATAGCCGCTTCGCCGAGAGTTAAATCTTTCGCATTTTTGCCAAAATAGGATAAGGCAGCATTTTGCACGCCATAATTTTTATCACCAAAATAAATTCTATTGATATAATGAGTTAGAATCTCCTTCTTGCTCATATTCCTCTCTATTCTGAACGCAATAAACATTTCTAAAATTTTTCTTTTTAAAGTTTTCTCAAACATGCCAAAACTATTACGCGTTAATTGCATAGTAATAGTACTAGCTCCCTGCGCCAACTCAGAACGTTTAATATTTTGATAAAAAGCCCGCGCCACACCGATAAAATCTACCCCATTATGCTTAAAAAAACGACTATCCTCACGAGCTAACAATGCGCGAGCAAAATCTTTAGAAACATCCTCTAACTCGACAATAGTTCGGTTCTCTCCATGTAAACGAGCGATCATCCGTCCCTTATAATCAAAAACCTTAGATCGCTCCGGCATTAGACCAACTTTTGCCAAATCATACCTATAAGACAAAGCAGTAAAAAAAATTACAAAACCTAAAAAAATTATAAAAAGAAATAAAAATAAAAAAATTAGCCATCTTAAAAAAAAACGCAAAGAAAAGTAGCTAAATATCTTCATATAAAAAAAAATTATAATTCCTTAACAAAATAATTTCGATTTTTTCTCTTAATTTTTACCGAAAATTACAACTTTTTTAACAAAAATCAGCCAAAAACGTCGATTTTTACTAAAATTTGTTAAAAAATCTTCCAATTTCGACAAATTTGAGCAAATTTTTTTCGCAAAAATCATTAAAAATTCAAACTTCTTAAACAATTTTATAAAAACACAGAAACTCCTATAATTATTATTTACAAAAAAAACAAATGTATGTAAAATATGCAAATAATAATTACACTTTCACAAACAAAACTAAATCTAAAAAATTATTAATCTTCTATAATGAAAAAAAGGAAAAAGAGTCCAAAAAAGTATTTTTTAATATTTTTTTTCATATCTCTAATATTTCAATTTAATTTATTCGCAAACGAAGAAGCAGATTTAGTATTGAAATCAGCTAGCGGCGATCCGAATTTACTTTTTTCTAAGGGTTATGAATATTGCATCAGCGGCGAGAGTTTTTCGCGCAAGGGAAAATATACATTAGCAAAAGAAAAATTTCGTATTTCTATAAAAATTTTAAATGCCCTAAAACGTCAATATCCCAACTGGCACAAAGAAATTGTCAACAGACGCAGAAAAATTGCTTTATCAAACTTAGAAAAAATTAGCGGCTCAACATATGGCAGATCGCGCAGATCATTAGGAAATCTTGACTCAACAAACAGAGTAACTGTAACTCAAAATGATATAAATAACCTTAACTATAAAAACAATAACTTTTCGTCCATCTCACCTAACGTAAATTCCGCCATTCCTGCTCAGGAAGCCACCATAAGCCAGACTATGGACCATATGCAAATGCTGCTAAAGAAAAGACAAGAAGAATTTGCCAGAATTAGACAAAGCAACCAAACTCTAAGCACAAAATACAAACAAACCCAAATACAACTGCAACAAGCCCTGCGCCAAACTGATAAAACCAACAAATTCGTCAATGATTTAGAAAATAAAATTTCCAATTTACAGGTAGAGATCATTAACGAAAGAAAAACCCGCATGACACAAGTCGCTGAAATTGAAGAGAAAAAAACCAACCAACTACTAAAATACCAAAACACAATTAAAGAATTAAAAGAAAATCACAATCAAAAAGTTTCTGACCTAAAAATAAAACTAAAACTTGCGCAGGAAGACTTCAATAGACAATTACTAGACCTTAAAGAAGAAAATGCTGAAAAAATCGATGAAGCGCTTGCCGAAAAAACCCAAAAAATAGGAGAGCTAAAGGTGAAATTTCAAAACGATTACGCAAGTTTGATTGCCGAAAATAGCGACATCGTAAAAAAACTGCAAATTGCCCATGAATCGACCATAAAAGCTCTAAAAAATGAAAATTCTACCCTTGCCAAAAGACTTGATCAAATTTCAAAATTTGTCAGCAATACCAAAGACGTAAATAAAATATTATCTGATAAAGATGACAAAATTGAATTGCTCACCAACGAAAGGAATCGACTGAAAAATGCGCTAAATAAAGCCTACACAGCAAATGACGCCAGCATAATGAACGAAAATTTGAAACTCAAACACAGAGTCGATAAAGCCAGAAAAAAAATTGATAATTTACAACAAAAACAAAAAGAATTAATTTCTGAAAAACAAGAATTACTTGTAAAAATTCAAACTCTGGAAACTACAAATGAAACATTGTTAGCTGACAATAAAAACCTAAAGAAAGAAAATATCGATCTCAAACAACTTAATAAACAACTGGAAATCGCTAAAGAAAATCTCGAAACCGATCGCGATTCTTGGAAAGAACAAGCTATAAACTTGCAAACTGAACTGGCTGATACTAGAAAAAATCTGACAAATCTAGAACGCGAAAACCTAAAAAGTTTAAACCAAATATCAAAATTAGAACGCGAACTCACTCTAAAAAATCAAGAACTGGCAAACTTTAAGAAAAATAATGCCCTTGATGGCGCCACCTTAGAAATTAAATTACTGCAAAGCATTATTAGACGCCAACTCAAAAAACATTGGACTAGAAAAAATAAACATTCCCAACTGCTAAATGCCATACACGAGCGCAAGCTAAGTCTCGATGAAATACAAACAAAATTTGCTATAATGATCAAAGAATCAGATATCCATTTTGAAGAATTTAAAAATGAGGCGCAAACCTATGATCCATTTATTGCCAATCAATTTCCCGGAGCGAGCGACTTAAAATTCTCTATCATTGGTAAAAGCAGAAATTATTTAGCTTTAAAAAATAAACAAGATGAAAAATTATATAATTCAAATCCATTAAGTAAAGAAATAAGTGAATTGCAATCAAATTCTAATAATGCAAGTAATGTAAATAACAAATATAATACACAAGCGAAAAAATTTATTAAAGAAAATTCGCCACTGGCAGCAAAAAATCTCTTATTAAAATCTCTTAGCCAAGAACCGAACAATCTACAAACACTTATGCTATTAGGCCGCTTGCACCTAACACACCGAAACAAAAATGGCTTTAACATAAAAGAAGCAGTAAATTATCTCAAGAGAGCTTCTACTCACGATAAGGGCAAAAAAGAACCAGATATATTCTATATGCTAGGACTCTCTTACTTTACAAATCGCCAATACGATAACGCAACAACTTGTTTTGATGAAACCCTAAAATTAAATTCTAAATACTCTAATGCTTTATATTTTAAAGCTTTAATCCTAAAAGAAAATCACAAACTTAGCAAAGCGATTAATATTTTAGAAGACCTCATTAAAATATCGCCTGATCATCGAGACGCAAATGCCCAACTCGCTTTCCTTTACGCAATAGTTCCAGTAAATAATGACACCGAAAAAAATAACAACCTCAATAAAGCCAGATTTTTCTACCAAAAATCATTAGAATATGACGCTCCCCCTAATCCTTTTATGGAAAAATTGTTAGGTATCGAAAAGCAAAGCCCAAAAACTGCAAAATTGGACAATTTTTAAGCATAAAATTCAGTTTTTTCCGCTTTTTCAGCAAAAAATTACAAAAAAAATTAAAAAATAGAAGTTTTTTTGTGCAAATAAAATAAAAATAACTTACTATTTTACATAAAATTTTTTAAAACAATTAACAAAGCTGGCAACAGCGCAACAAAATAAATTATTATGACATTTACAATTCAAAGCGTTTGCTTAATCACACTTGGTATCTCCATTCTATCCGTTGTTTATGCAGTATTTCTTTTTTTTAACATAATGAAAGAAGACGAAGGAAACGATAAAATGAAAAAACTTGCCCGAGCCATCCAAAAAGGAGCAAAAGCATTCTTACATGCTGAATACAAATGGCTTGCAATATTCGTGGCAATCATTTTCATACTTATGTTTATATTTAAACAATTTTCTTGGAAAATGGGCGTTCCTTTTTTAATAGGAGCGCTAGCATCAGGCATAGCAGGCTACTTTGGCATGTTTACCGCTACAAGAGCAGCTGTTCGTACCACTCAATCTGCGCGTAAAGCTCTTTTGCCAGCCCTTAGAGTGGCTTTTAAGTCCGGCACCGTCATGGGCTTGACAGTTGTCGGCTTGGGTTTGCTTGGCATTTCTTCTTTAGTTTATATTGCCAACGATTCCCATAAAAGACATGGCAATAGCAGAAAAAATTACCCACCTGCAAACATACCTAAACCAGATTTTAGCATTTTCTTTTGGCGCATCCTCTATCGCGCTTTTTTCCCGTGTTGGTGGCGGCATTTACACTAAAGCTGCAGATGTTGGAGCAGATCTGGTCGGCAAAGTAGAAGCTGGCATACCAGAAGACGATCCGCGCAATCCCGCCACTATTGCCGATAACGTCGGCGATAACGTAGGAGACGTTGCCGGCATGGGAGCAGATTTATTTGAAAGTTTCGTAGGCGCAATATTAGCTACTTTAGTATTAGGTATAGGTTTAGGCATTCAAGGCGTAAGAGGAAGCAGTGCAATTTTCTCGCGCCAGCGCATTGATAAGTTATCCGTTAATTTTGGCATCGATCGGCGCGATAGCTTCAATAATTGGTTCTTTTTTAGTAAAAACTAATGACGAAAAAAAAATACACAATGCGCTCTTTCGTGGACTGATCGGAGCATCAATACTTGTCATAATCGGCATGGCAATTATAACAAATATCATCAAACCAACTTACCTTTTTGAAGGAGAAATCTCTCATTGGAATATTTATTATGCTTTGGTAGTTGGTGTAGTGCTGGGTGTACTAATTGGCTTAGTTACAGAATATTATACATCTGAACAAAAAACACCAGCCCGCAGCATTGCCGAACAAAGTCAAACAGGACCGGCTACGAATATAATACATGGCTTAGCAATAGGCATGGTTTCAACCTGGGCGCCAGTATTGCTTTTAGCTATCGGTATTTATGCTTGCAATGAACTAGCCGGCATTTATGGCATTTGCATAGCCGCAGTTGGCATGCTAAGCAATACGAAATGAGCCAAGAAATACAG
>JASAMZ010009089.1:0-16520 GCA_030248115.1 Linhomoeus sp. GSCO2_2 | reverse complement strand
ATATTCACTTCCTATAGATGATCATGTGAGAAGTGGATATTCACATAGTGCTCTTATTGCAAGAGAGTTAAGAGGTGTTATAAAACCTTTGTATGGAAAGCTAAGAGCTAAAAGTAGAGTTAGATATAGTGGTACAAAGCTTCAGGTAAGGCAGAAACAAAAGAGAGACTTTACACTTACTTGTAAAAAAGGTTTAGATATAGTTTTAATAGATGATATTGTTACTTCTGGAAGTACTCTTTTAGAGGCTAGTGCTGTATGTAAAGAGAATGGACTTAATACTCTTTTTGCTATAGTTTTAGCAGATGCAAAAGAGAACTAAGCAACTACTTTAATAAAATACAATTTGTCTATTTTTTTGATAGTCACCTTTACGTTTTGAGACTATATTAATAAAATAGAAAGCTTCTCAAGCCTTTTAAATATTTAAATTTTATAGTAAATGCCTTGTATAGTATACTAGAGCATGAAAGTTTCAAGTAAAAACTCAATAAAATAGGGCACTGTTCTAATATAGTCTATATTTTTAGTCTATTTTACATTTCAAGTATGTGATATAAGGCTTAATAGATAGTTTTGAGAAAATTAAATATTTTTTGTCAGTTATTTATTCTATAGAGATGGATAAGTTTAAAGAGATATGAGATAATTTTAGTAATTTTTAGTTAGATGCTATTTTTTATGTAATTTTTTTAAAGTTAATAATATTTTGTTAAAATATTGATAAAGTACAAATAAAGGGTTTATTATGAAAAGTCGCCTGAAGCACTTACCTGAACCATTTCGAATTAGTGTTGTTGAACCTATAATTCTTAAAACATTAATAGAGAGGAAAGCAGCCATTAAAGCAGAGGGTATGAATCCTTTTGCACTTAAGTCAGAAGATATTTTTATTGATCTTTTAACTGATTCGGGGACAGGAGCTATAACTAATAAAATGCTTTCAGCAGGAATGTTAGGCGATGAGGCATATGCAGGATTTAAAATCTTTTTATAAACTTGAAGCAGCTGTTAAAGATATTTTTGACTATGAGTCACATATTTTATACCAACACATCAAGGACGAGGAGCTGAGCAGCTTATTATTCCATCTTCTATTGAAAAAAGACGAAGAGAGGTCAGGATTGGAGAATCCTGTCTCTATTTCAAATTGGCACTTTGATACAACGCAGGGTCATACACAAGTTAATGGAGCGCAAGTAGTTAATGCTATTATTGATGAGTGTCTTAAAACGGATATTTATTATCCATTTAAAAGAAAACACAGTATTAGAAAAATTTCAAAATTAAATAAAGAAACATGGACCAAATAATATTTATGTTATTATTTCTACTATTACAAACAACTCTGCTGGTGGGCAACCTGTGTCGATGGCTAAATTATCCAAAGCTGTTTATACTATAGCAAAAGAGTATAATATTCCTGTTATTATGGATGCGGCACGTTTTTGTGAAAATGCCTATTTTATCCAACAAAGAAGAGGAAGGGTATAAAGATATCTCCATTGTTAATATCATCAAAGAGATGTTTACTTATGCTGATCTTTCCGTCTCTGCCAAAAAAGATGCTTTTGTTAAAAATTGGGGGTATTTTAGCTATAAAAAATGATAAATATGTAGATGTTTTTGATGACTGTAAATCTAGATGCGTTCTTTTAGAAGGCTTTCCTACTTATGGTGGTCTTTCTGGGCAATCTATTGAAGAGCTAGCACAGGGACTTTATGATGAGTTAGAATATAAATTACCTTACTTACCGTATTCATCAAGTTGCTTATTTGACAAATGAGTTAAAAGCTATTGGTATTCCTTGTCAAACAGCTGGAGGACATGCTGTTTTTATTGATGCAGCACTTATTTTGCCACATATTCCAAGTGAGCAGTTTCCTGCACATGCGCTTGCATGTAAGCTTTATGAGATTGGAGGTCTAGTTATGTTGAGATTGAGTTCCTCTTATCGGTCGCGATAATCATGGAGTACAAATTAAGGCTCCCCTTAATTATTACGATTAACGATACCACGTATAAGCCTATCACAATCACACTGTAATTATATCGTGGATGTATTTAAAGATCTTCTTGAGGATATTGATACTATTAAGGGGTTGAAATTAACCTATGAATCACCTTTCTTTAAGACATTTTACAGCAAGATTAGAAGAAGATATAGAATTATTAATAAAAATAACTTACATATTTTTATTTATATATAAAAGAGCATGGTATAGTGATTAAATCATGCTCTTTTTTTTCAAAATGCTATAGTGTTACTTTGAGAACCATAAAACCTTTTGCATTTGTTCGTAAAAGCTCCAAAGAGGGATCTTCATCAATTTCTGCAAGATCACTCGTTTCAAATAGTATAGTTGCTTTTTTTATTGTATTTGAAATTTTCCAGTTATTATCAGCTGCGGGGTTAAACTCAGCGTGCTTCTAAAAAATAGTTAGCAATAACATCACGTGTTTTATCAGGCGCATCAATAATAATATTTGAACCATTCATGTATGGAAAGTTGCCGCCCCAATTTGCACGGTAACTATTAGTAACAAGTAGAAATTTTTGATCCATATCTATAGGTTTTCCCTTGTACATTAGTTTATGTATGCGTAATGCAGTAGGGTTAATAACTGCACCATTAACACTATATTTTGAAGGTTGTGTGATGTCTATTTCATAATTAAGACCATCAATAACATCAAAATTATAAGAGCGATGTTCGTTGTTGATAACAAACTGTTCACCATTTTTTTCAGGATCGATGCGATTAGAAGGATCCAGCAGATAGTTTTAAA
Organism: Linhomoeus sp. GSCO2_2; assembly: GCA_030248115.1. Lineage (NCBI taxonomy): Eukaryota > Metazoa > Nematoda > Chromadorea > Monhysterida > Linhomoeidae > Linhomoeus > Linhomoeus sp. GSCO2_2. The sequence goes on along the minus strand of JASAMZ010009089.1, from coordinate 13,729 downwards.
ATACTATTTAACTTTTCGTCCTTCAAGTAAAACTGCCTTGAGATCATTTGGGTAAACATATAAGTCGAGAGACATTTTTTAAGGCAATATCACCAGCTGGTATATTAGTATAGTATTTACTTCCACCAGTTCCTCCTGCCTTCAAATGGCGCTGTAGTGGCACAGTCAGAGGATCCTTGTGCAAACTCACTTCCTTCTAGTAGCTTTTTTGCATACAAGAGTCTTGTGCTTCATTAATTAGTTGTATAGATGGATCATCTCGTATTAAAGCAAAAAAACTGTTGATTGGCGCTAGTGATACTTTTCCACTTTTTTTCCATATATGCTAGTGTTGCTTGGTGGTCTTTTTTAATAGCTTCAACAATTTGGGAGTCATTATCAACGAGAGCAACTATCTTTTTTCCTTCACGTTTTGCGATGGCACTTGTTTTGAACAGTTGAGTCTGTTATTAGCCATTTATCATCTTCTTTTTTTAATGTAAGGTCAATAATTCCAAGATGACTTCCCCAGAATCCTGGTTCTACTGCGGGCATTTGAAATATTTTACCTGTCGTATTGTTGACATCATCAATGTTATCAAATTGTGAGTCACCAGGAAATAGTCCATGAGTATGCCCGAACATGATGGCATCAATACCTTCTATTTTTGCTAAAAAATTGGCAACATTTTTCACCCATTTTTTTCTTTGATGGCTTGCTTAGTCCCGAATGAGGGAGCGCAATAATTAGATCAGCCCCTTTTTGAGTCATTAGCAACATACATTTTAGCAGAATCAATTATGTCATTTTATTTAGTATCAATTTGAAGGTGTATTTGATCCCAGTTAACTACTTGTGGCGGAGAAAAGCCAATAACGCCTATATTTAATGTATGGATTTGGTTTGATGTGTCATGAAATTTTCGCTCAAGTATGATATATGGTTTCCAAAAAGGTTTATTGTCCGCGCTTACAATATTTGCAGAAACATAAGGAAAGTTTGCGCCATGAAGTGCTTTAAGTAAAAAATCAACTCCATAGTTATACTCATGGTTTCCAATATTTCCTACATCATAATCAAGTCGATTCATTGCTTTGTAAACAGGATGAATATCGCCAAAGCGTAACCCTAATTGTTTTGCACTATATTCACCCAAAGGGTTACCTTGTAAAAGATCACCATTGTCAAAGAGCAGGTTATTAGGTGACTCTTCTCGAGCCTTTTTTCTAGTGTTGCTTACTTTTAAAGCCAACACTATCATATTGATCGCGATAATAGTCATAGTAACATGAATATTAGCATGGATGTTCACTTGTCTCCATGAGGAACAGAAGCTCTGATTGTATTTGCTGGCAGGTTTACAAAGACAATCATCGTTAATAATATAATTAATCTCACTTTTTCCCTTTTTTAAAAGAAATAATAGTGTTATTTATATTATAGATGCCTTTAAAAAAACTAGAAAGTTTTGTATTTAGATATTAGTTTTTATCTGAAAAGAGTATATTTAGAGAGTTGATTATAAATTACAAATGAACTTAAATAGTGATAGTACATTCTAGTTTTATATCATTTATTTTTTTATTCTAAAGTTAGTAAAATTTTAGAGTACTTTTCAGCATAGAGTAAATTAATAAATGAAATATGTTTATTAGTTGCATTAGAAAATATGAACCCAAAATAGATTAACAATAGCTCTATAACACATAAGAATTCCCATTATATTTAAACATGATACCAAAAATTGCCATTATACGTACACTAACTACCCCACTACTCATAATAACAGCATTTGGGGGCATAGCAATTGGCAGCATAAAAGCATATGAAGCACAAATAGTAGCTACCATCATGAAAAGCAGTGGGTCAAGTCCTGCCTAAATGCTTACCTGCATAAACAATAGGTAAGATGATAGAAGTTAGTGCAGTATTTCTAGTAAGTTTATCTTGCAGATGTTACAATACTTTCCATTATTAACATAAATATGATAATTGGTAGACTAGCAATACTCTCTAGCTCAGAAGCTATTTCTGCTGCCATTCCAGTTTTTGTAAACGCAGCAGCGATAGCAAATCCAGCTCCAAAAAGAAAAGTGATTCTAAATGGAATTTTACCTTTATCTTCCATCCACTCTAGTATGTTCAGTGGCGGAGCAAAAAGTAGTAGTCCCGCACATAGTAATATGCCAGCATCGCTAAGTCCAAGTCCATTATAGTATGGACGAATTGGAGCATTAAAAACAAGAACAAGAGTAAATGCTCCAATTACTCCCAAAATTTTTTTTTGAGGTGTTGTAAGTGGTGCGGTATGCGAAGTGGATATAGGACTATTTTTAAGCCCAAGTCCAAGAAAAAAACCAACTAAGATAAACATTATTAAAAACTATAGGTGCAGTCATCCATATCCACTGTACAAAAGGTATAGGCTGCATGCTAAGCTCTTCTATAATACCAAAAAGAATTAGATTAGGAGGCGTGCCAATAGGTGTAAAATTCCACCAACACTTGCACCATAAGCAATGGCCAATGCAAAACGAATTTTTAGTTTTTTCTCTTCGGTTAAAAAAAGGGCAATAGGCAACAAAAGCAGTGTTGTAGTAGTATTTGAGAGCAAAGAGCTAAGTAGCCCAGATGTAAAAATAAGAGCAAAAACTATCCCTCGATTACTTTTTGGAAAAATAGAGAGTATTTTAGTAGCTAACCATTTATGCAGACCAGTTTTTTCTACTGCAATTGCAATCAAAAAACCTCCTATAAATAGGAAGATAATAGGATTAGCATAATTTACTGTTGTTTCTCTGGTTGTTAAAATAGAGAAAGCTGGAAACATGATAATAGGAAGCAATGAAACAACTGCTAAAGGAAGTCCTTTATTTGTCCATAAAACCACTAAAAACATAATCGTAGCAACAAGAAACGATTGGGGAAGAGTATAAAAACGTTCCATAATATAAAAAACGATAGTAGCAATTACCATGCCAAGTAAAATCTGTTTTGTTTGTTGTCCCACTATAAATCCTTTTCAGAATAGAGTTATATTTATTCTTGTAAAAACCTTCTGTATATAGTAGCAAAATAAAGCTTTAAAAATATAAGAATATGAACACTAAATAACTTATTTTTAAATGAATAAGTAATAAATTTTTAATTTGATAAATTTTTTAATTCTACTATAATTAATCATTACATATTAATAATGCAAGAAGATAAGCACTTTTTTTAAAAATTGTTCTCTCTTATCTTCTTGGCATATGATAGTATTACATATGAAGTTAGGTTACAAAAGGAGCCTTATGTTCCGAATTGGCTTAAAAATGGATTGACTGTTTGCTTTGTAGAGTTGTCAAATTATTATGATACAATATTGGTTAAAAATCACAGGGGGGGGGGCGTTATTAATGATCAGACTATTTATTGTTACTATTTTTTCGCTATTTTTTTCTTTCAACATTTACTATGGCTAATCAAGGTTTAGTTGATGTTAAGGGGGATAATAGCGAAGATATATTAGACATGGCATCACAGGGGTTGATTAGTGTTAAAAGTGCTGGGCCTAGTGTTGATGAGGTCTCTAATAGACTTTATAGAAATTATAAAAGAGAAAGGGTTAAAACTTTTTATAAGGGTGAATCATTCAGAAGGTGCAAAAGGTGTTAATTTAGATTTGGCTCCAACAGAAGTAGTTATTTTTGGAAATCCAAAAGTTGGTACGCCATTAATGCAGTGTAATCAGACTGATGGTATTGATTTGCCTAAAAAAGCTTTGGTTTGGAAAGACAACAATGATAAAATTTGGATTACTTATAATGATCCAAAATATCTAGCAGAGCGCCATGAGATTAATGTTGATTGTGCAAAGGCTGTTGAGAAGATTAATAAAGCACTAGAAAGTATTGTAACTACAGCAGCTCAAGTGAAAAAATAAAACAAATGTTATATTATAAGAGTTTCGTTTTCCCTGAGGTAGATTAGATATGTAAATATTTTTTTATTGTATATTTGCGCAAGAGCTCTTTTGTAGAGCTCTATCTGTTTTATATGAGAGTCATATGTCTCTCTTGAGCTTTTATAATCTACTACTATTCATTCATCCCCTTTTTCTATTAGAAGATCTATTTGCTTTCTTTCACCTTCATAGAATATTGGTTGTTCTTTATATATTTTTACCCCCATTGACCAAATCAATAAATTTTTTATTTTTTAGAAGTATTTTTATCCTACTGTAAATATCCGTTAAGTCTTTTTGGTCTAGAGTACTTGCATATCTATTGATTGTAGATATATAGGCTTGTTTTAGTGAATCCATAGTAAACTCACTCATCATCTCTAAGCAAAAATGAATAGCTATTCCATATGTGATTGAGAAATATTCATTTTCACTCTCTTTTTCTATTTTTAGCCCTTTTGTATTCCATAGTTACAAAGAGTTTGATTCATTTTATGTAGAGGCTTTTTTTTGATATATGAGATATCTTTTTTTAATTTGATTTCTCCTTTTTATCTCTTTGAAGGGAAGATAATGAAAGCATTATTTATTTTTTTGCACATATTATTAAGGATTTTTGAGCTCTTGTAAATGCTACATAGTGCATATTTAGAGTATCTTCTTTAGATAAGATATTTTCTTTTTCTTTAGCAAAGGCATATTTTTTATCTATGTGTTCCCTCTTATTAACTCTTTGATAAATTTTTACTAAATTTATGCCATCATACTCATAGATAAATGATTCAGCTCTTTTTGTTCCATTTCCAAATCTGTCAGCAACTATGACATGTTCAAACTCTAAACCTTTTGATTTATGAATTGTAAGTATCTTTATGCCATAGATTTTGTTTGGCTTTTGGCACTTTGCTCTATATCATCACAATTAAACAAAAAGGTCTCTATATTCCATAGTTACTACTGAGTTCTATAAAGTCAATGATATTAATATTATTTTCAAAATATTTATATTTTTTACTATAGATACTATTATTTGCATTGGATTTTGATTAAGATTTAACCAAGAGATATCATTTTTTGTTCCAACTTATACCTATGGAGACTAGAAAATTTTGTTTATATATTTCATCTTTGAAGTAAGCATATTTTAAAAAATTTATAATTGTATCTATGATGGGAATTTTTATAAGCTTTATAGTTGCTTCTGTTTGAACATGTATGTTTTTTATGTTTTTTTAATAGTATACTGCTAAGTTCTTTGCATCTGAGTTTTGGTGGGTTAAGATAGCTACATATACTTCTGGACTAATTCCATTTTTTCATAAGAAATTTATTTTTTAAAATTATATCTTGTATATCATTATTAAAAACATACTAACAAATCCATCTTGTCACTGAGCAATACATTACTATGTCCATATTACTTCGTTCAGCATATTATAAGTGACAAAGATGGATTTGTTGAAGTATGTTTTAATAATGATATAAAAGATATAATTTTAAAAAAAATAAATTTCTTACTTAAAAAATGGAATTAGTCCAGAAGATGTAGCTATCTTAACCCACCAAAACTCAGATGCAAAGAACTTAGCAGATACTATTAAAAAAAACATAAAAAACATACATGTTCAAACAGAAGCAACTATAAAGCTTATAAAAATTCCCATCATAGATACAATTATAAATTTTTTAAAATATGCTTACTTCAAAGATGAAATATATAAACAAAATTTTCTAGTCTCCATAGGTATAAGTTGGAACAAAAAAACTCGATATCTCTTGGTTAAATCTTAATCAAAATCCAATGCAAATAATAGTATTTATAGTAAAAAAATATAAAATATTTGAAAATAATATTAATATCATTGACTTTATAGAACTCAGTAGTAACTATGGAGATATAGAGACCTTTTTGTTTAATTGTGATGATATAGAGCAAGATGCCAAAAGCCAAAATAATCACGGCATAAAGATACTTACAATTCATAAATCAAAAGGTTTAGAGTTTGAACATGTCATAGTTGCTGACAGATTTGGAAATGGAACAAAAAGAGCTGAATCATTTATCTATGAGTATGATGGCATAAATTTAGTAAAAATTTATCAAAGAGTTAATAAGAGGGAACACATAGATAAAAACTATGCCTTTGCTAAAGAAAAAGAAAATATCTTATCTAAAGAAGATACTCTAAATATGCACTATGTAGCATTTACAAGAGCTCAAAAATCCTTAATAATATGTGCAAAAAATAAAAATAGTGCTTTTAATTATCTTCCCCTAAAAGAGATAAAAAAAGGAGAAATCAAATTAAAAAAAGATATCTCATATATCAAAAAAAAGCCTCTACATAAAATGAATCAAACTCTTTGTAACTATGGAGTACAAAAGGGTGAAAAAATAGAAAAAGAGAGTGAAAATGAATATTTCTCAATCACATATGGAATAGCTATTCATTTTTGCTTAGAGATGATGAGTGAGTTTACTATGGATTCACTAAAACAAGCCTATATATCTACAATCAATAGATATGCAAGTACTCTAGACCAAAAAGACTTAACGGATATTTACAGTAGGATAAAAATACTTCTAAAAAATAAAAAATTTATTGATTTGGTCAATGGGGGTAAAATATATAAAGAACAACCAATATTCTATGAAGGTGAAAGAAAGCAAATAGATCTTCTAATAGAAAAAGGGGATGAACTAATAGTAGTAGATTATAAAAGCTCAAGAGAGACATATGACTCTCATATAAAACAGATAGAGCTCTACAAAAGAGCTCTTGCGCAAATATACAATAAAAAAATATCTACATATCTAATCTACCTCAGGGAAAACGAAACTCTTATAATATAACATTTGTTTTATTTTTTCACTTGAGCTGCTGTAGTTACAATACTTTCTAGTGCTTTATTAATCTTCTCAACAGCCTTTGCACAATCAACATTAATCTCATGGCGCTCTGCTAGATATTTTGGATCATTATAAGTAATCCAAATTTGATCATTGTTGTCTTTCCAAACCAAAGCTTTTTGAGGCAAATCAATACCAGCAGTCTGATTACACTGCATTAATGGCGTACCAACTTTTGGATTTCCAAAAATAACTACTTCTGTTGGAGCCAAATCTAAATTAACACCTTTTGCACCTTCTGAATGATTCACCCTTATAAAAAGTTTTAACCCTTTCTCTTTTATAATTTCTACAAGTCTATTAGAGACCTCATCAACACTAGGCCCAGCACTTTTAACACTAATCAACCCCTGTGATGCCATGTCTAATATATCTTCGCTATTATCCCCCTTAACATCAACTAAACCTTGATTAGCCATAGTAAATGTTGAAAGAAAAAATAGCGAAAAAATAGTAACAATAAATAGTCTGATCATTATAAATCTCCTGTGATTTTTAACCAATATTGTATCATAATAATTTGACAACTCTACAAAGCAAACAGTCAATCCATTTTTAAGCTAATTTGCAACATAATGCTCCTTTTGTAACCTAACTTCATATGTAATACTATCATATGCCAAGTAGATAATAGGACAATTTTTAAAAAAAAGTGCTTATCTTCTTGCATTATTAATATGTAATGATTAATTATAGTAGAATTAAAAAATTTATTAAATTAAAAATTTATTACTTATTCATTTAAAAATAAGTTATTTAGTGTTCATATTCTTATATTTTTAAGCTTTATTTTGCTACTATATACAGAAGGTTTTTACAAGAATAAATATAACTCTATTCTAAAAGGATTTATAGTGGGACAACAAACAAAACAGATTTTACTTGGCATGGTAATTGCTACTATCGTTTTTTATATTATGGAACGTTTTTATACTCTTCCCCAATCGTTTCTTGTTGCTACGATTATGTTTTTAGTGGTTTTATGGACAAATAAAGGACTTCCTTTAGCAGTTGTTTCATTGCTTCCTATTATCATGTTTCCAGCTTTCTCTATTTTAACAACCAGAGAAACAACAGTAAATTATGCTAATCCTATTATCTTCCTATTTATAGGAGGTTTTTTGATTGCAATTGCAGTAGAAAAAACTGGTCTGCATAAATGGTTAGCTACTAAAATACTCTCTATTTTTCCAAAAAGTAATCGAGGGATAGTTTTTGCTCTTATTTTTACATCTGGGCTACTTAGCTCTTTGCTCTCAAATACTACTACAACACTGCTTTTGTTGCCTATTGCCCTTTTTTTAACCGAAGAGAAAAAACTAAAAATTCGTTTTGCATTGGCCATTGCTTATGGTGCAAGTGTTGGTGGAATTCTAACACCTATTGGCACGCCTCCTAATCTAATTCTTTTTGGTATTATAGAAGAGCTTAGCATGCAGCCTATACCTTTTGTACAGTGGATATGGATGACTGCACCTATAGTTTTTACTATGTTTATCTTAGTTGGTTTTTTTCTTGGACTTGGGCTTAAAAATAGTCCTATATCCACTTCGCATACCGCACCACTTACAACACCTCAAAAAAAAGTTTTGGGAGTAATTGGAGCATTGACTCTTGTTCTTGTTTTTAATGCTCCAATTCGTCCATACTATAATGGACTTGGACTTAGCGATGCTGGCATATTACTATGTGCGGGACTACTACTTTTTGCTCCGCCACTGAACATACTAGAGTGGATGGAAGATAAAGGTAAAATTCCATTTAGAATCACTTTTCTTTTTGGAGCTGGATTTGCTATCGCTGCTGCGTTTACAAAAACTGGAATGGCAGCAGAAATAGCTTCTGAGCTAGAGAGTATTGCTAGTCTACCAATTATCATATTTATGTTAATAATGGCAAGTATTGTAACATTTGCAACAGAAATTACTAGTAATACTGCACTAACTTCTATCATCTTACCTATTGTCTATGCAGTAAGCATTGAGGCAGGACTTGACCCACTGCTTTTCATGATGGTAGCTACTATTTGTGCTTCATATGCTTTTATGCTGCCAATTGCTACGCCCCCAAATGCTGTTATTATGAGTAGTGGGGTAGTTACTGTACGTATAATGGCAATTTTTGGTATCATGTTTAACATAATGGGAATTCTTACTGTTATAGCTATCGCCAATCTATTTTGGGTTCATATTTTCTAATGCAACTAATAAACATATTTCATTTATTAATTACTCTATGCTGAAAACTACTCTAAAATTTTACTAACTCTAAAATAAAAAAATAAATGATATAAAACTAGAACGGACTATCACTATTTAAGTTTATTTGTAATTTATAATTAACTCTCTAAATATACTCTTTTAGATAAAAACCAATATCTAAATACAAAACTTTCTAGTTTTTTAAGGCATTGATAATATAAATAACACTATTATTTCTTTTAAAAAAGGGAAAAAGTGAGATTAATTATATTATTAACGATGATTGTCTTTGTAAACCTGCCAGCAAATACAATCAAACTTCGTCTCATGGAGACAAGTGACATCCATGCTAATATCATGAACTATGACTATTATCGCGATCAAATAGATGATAGTGTTGGCTTGGCAAAAGTAGCAACACTAATAAAAAAGGCTCGAGAAGAGTCACCTAATAACCTGCTCTTTGACAATGGTGATCTTTTACAAGGTAACCCTTTGGGTGAATATAGTGCAAAACAATTAGGGTTACGCTTTGGCGATATTCATCCTGTTTACAAAGCAATGAATCTACTTGATTATGATGTAGGAAATATTGGAAACCATGAGTATAACTATGGAGTTGATTTTTTACTTAAAGCACTTCATGGCGCAAACTTTCCTTATGTTTCTGCAAATATTGTAAGCGCGGACAATAAACCTTTTTGGAAACCATATATCATACTTGAGCGAAAATTTCATGACACATCAAACCAAATCCATACATTAAATATAGGCGTTATTGGCTTTTCTCCGCCACAAGTAGTTAACTGGGATCAAAAACACCTTCAAAATCGACTCAAAGCTAATGACATAATTGATTCTGCTAAAATGTATGTTGCTAAAATGACTCAAAAAGGGGCTGATCTAATTATTGCGCTCCCTCATTCGGGACTAAGCAAGCCACCAAAGAAAAAAATGGGTGAAAATGTTGCCAATTTTTTAGCAAAAATAGAGGGTATTGATGCCATCATGTTCGGGCATACTCATGGACTATTTCCTGGTGACTCACAATTTGATAACATTGATGATGTCAACAATACGACAGGTAAAATTTTTCAAATGCCCGCAGTAGAACCAGGATTCTGGGGAAGTCATCTTGGAATTATTGACCTTACATTAAAAAAAGAAGATGATAAATGGCTAATAACAGACTCAACTGTTCAAACACGTGCTATTGCAAAACGTGAAGGAAAAAAGATAGTTGCTCTCGTTGATAATGACTCCCAAATTGTTGAAGCTATTAAAAAAGACCACCAAGCAACACTAGCATATATGGGAAAAAAAGTGGGGAAATCACTAGCGCCAATCAACAGTTTTTTTGCTTTAATACGAGATGATCCATCTATACAACTAATTAATGAAGCACAACTCTGGTATGCAAAAAAGCTACTAGAAGGAAGTGAGTTTGCACAATATCCCCTACTTGCTGCTACAGCGCCATTTAAGGCAGGAGGACGTGGTGGAAGTAAATACTATACTAATATACCAGCTGGTGATATTGCCTTAAAAAATGTCTCTGACTTATATGTTTACCCAAATGATCTTAAGGTAGTTTTACTTGAAGGACGAAAAGTTAAAGAGTATTTAGAACGATCTGCTGCATCCTTTAATCGCATCGATCCTGAAAAAGATGGTGAACAGTTTGTTATCAACAACGAACATCGCTCTTATAATTTTGATGTTATTGATGGTCTTAATTATGAAATAGACATCACACAACCTTCAAAATATAGTGTTAATGGTGCAGTTATTAACCCTAATGCATCACGCATACATAAACTAATGTACAAGGGAAAACCTATAGATATGGATCAAAAATTTCTACTTGTTACTAATAGTTACCGTGCAAATGGGGGCGGGAACTTTCCATACATGAATGGTTCAAATATTATTATTGATGCGCCTGATAAAACACGTGATGTTATTGCTAACTATTTTTTAGAACACCCTGAGTTTAACCCTGCAGCTGATAATAACTGGAAAATTTCAAATACAATAAAAAAAGCAACTATACTATTTGAAACGAGTGATCTTGCAGAAATTGATGAAGATCCCTCTTTGGAGCTTTTACGAACAAATGCAAAAGGTTTTATGGTTCTCAAAGTAACACTATAGCATTTTGAACAAAAAGAGCATGATTTAATCACTATACCATGCTCTTTTATATATAAATAAAAATATGTAAGTTATTTTTATTAATAATTCTATACTTCTTCTAATCTTGCTGTAAAATGTCTTAAGAAAGGTGATTCATAGGTTAATTTCAACCCCTTAATAGTATCAATATCCTCAAGAAGATCTTTAAATACATCCACGATATAATTACAGTGTGATTGCGTATAGGTCATACGTGGTATCGTTAATCGTAACAACTCAAGGGGAGCCTTAATTTGTACTCCATGATTATCGCGACCCATAAGAAGTGAACCAATCTCAACAGCACGAATACCTCCAATCTCATAAAGCTTACATGCAAGCGCATGTGCAGGAAACTGCTCACTTGGAATATGTGGCAAAAGAGTGCTTGCATCAATAAAAACAGCATGTCCTCCAGCTGTTTGACAAGGAATACCAATAGCTTTTAACTCATTTGTCAAATAAGCAACTTGATTAATACGGTAAGTAAGGTAATTTATATCTTGACCATCATAAAGTCCCTGTGCTAGCTCTTCAATAGATTGCCCAGAAAGACCACCATAAGTAGGAAAGCCTTCTAAAAGAACGCATCTAGATTTACAGTCATCAAAAACATCTACATATTTATCATTTTTTATAGCTAAAATACCCCCTATTTTTACAAAAGCATCTTTTTTGGCAGAGAGAGTGAAAATATCAGCATAAGTAAACATCTCTTTGATGATATTAACAATGGAGATATCTTTATACCCTTCCTCTCTTTGTTGGATAAAATAGGCATTTTCACAAAAACGTGCCGCATCCATAATAACAGGAATATTATACTCTTTTGCTATAGTATAAACAGCTTTGAGATTAGCCATCGACACAGGTTGCCCACCAGCAGAGTTGTTTGTAATAGTAGAAATAATAACATAAATATTATTTGGTCCATGTTTCTTTATTGTATTTTGAAGTTTTTCTAGATCAAAATTTCCTTTAAATGGATAATAAATATCCGTTTTAAGACACTCATCAATAATAGCATTAACTACTTGCGCTCCATTAACTTGTGTATGACCCTGCGTTGTATCAAAGTGCCAATTTGAAATAGAGACAGGATTCTCCAATCCTACCTCTCTTCGTCTTTTTTCAATCAAAGATGGAATAATAAGCTGCTCAGCTCCTCGTCCTTGATGCGTTGGTATAACATGATTATAGTCAAAAATATCTTTAACAGCTGCTTCAAGTTTATAAAAAGATTTTGATCCTGCATATGCCTCATCGCCTAACATTCCTGCTGAAAGCATTTTATTAGTTATAGCTCCTGTCCCCGAATCAGTTAAAAGATCAATAAAAATATCTTCTGACTTAAGTGCAAAAGGATTCATTCCCGCTGCTTTAATGGCTGCTTTCCTCTCTTTTAATGTTTTAAGTATTATAGGTTCAACAACACGAATTCGAAATGGTTCAGGTAAGTGCTTCAGGCGACTTTTCATAATAAACCCTTTATTTGTACTTTATCAATATTTTAACAAAATATTATTAACTTTAAAAAAATTACATAAAAAATAGCATCTAACTTAAAATTACTAAAAGTATCTCATATCTCTTTAAACTTATCCATCTCTATAGAATAAATAACTGACAAAAAATATTTAATTTTCTCAAAACTATCTATTAAGCCTTATTCACATACTTGAAATATAAAATAGACTAAAAATATAGACTATATTAAAACAGTGCCCTATTTTATTGAGTTTTTACTTGAAACTTTCATGCTCTAGTATACTATACAAGGCATTTACTATAAAATTTAAATATTTAAAAGGCTTGAGAAGCTTTCTATTTTATTAATATAGTCTCAGAACGTAAAGGTGACTATCAAAAAATAGACAAATTGTATTTTATTAAAGTAGTTGCTTAGTTCTCTTTTGCATCTGCTAAAACTATAGCAAAAAGAGTATTAAGTCCATTCTCTTTACATACAGCACTAGCCTCTAAAAGAGTACTTCCAGAAGTAACAATATCATCTATTAAAACTATATCTAAACCTTTTTTACAAGTAAGTGTAAAGTCTCTCTTTTGTTTCTGCCTTACCTGAAGCTTTGTACCACTATATCTAACTCTACTTTTAGCTCTTAGCTTTCCATACAAAGGTTTTATAACACCTCTTAACTCTCTTGCAAAAAGAGCACTATGTGAATATCCCACTTCTCACATGATCATCTATAGGAAGGTGAATATACATCTTTGCACTCAAAACACCTTTAATCAGTGGAAGAAGAGCATATTTTGTAAGTTGTGAAAAAATTTTTGCTCCATGATAAGTATGCTTTGTATGTAAAAGTTCTTTTATACTAGAGTACTTATAAGCTGAATATACTACCATACCATTCTGTAGAATTCTCTTAGATGGTGATTGGAATTAATACGCTATCTAAGCAATTTTTACAAATTGGTTGCCAATTAAGACTTAACAGAGCCAGCAACGCAAATCTAAAATCTCTAGTTCAATTTTAAAACTGTTAAAAATG